>NWSH02000081.1:5252362-5264405 GCA_002382865.2 Heliothis virescens | reverse complement strand
CTGAGAGAAGACGGTTAATATATATCTCTCTATATAATGTTTATTATGCTCTCTCTATCTTGATGCTCTCTTCCTCTCTAAAGGGGATATATAGATAAGGATACGGTAGATAGTCAAGAACCCTTAACATATTTCTATCATCATCTCTTTTCAGATCTTATACAAGGATCAAGAGAAAAGTGATGCAGAGTGTAGATATTGATAAAAAATGCGAGGATTAATATATAATATCTTATAAGAAAGCCAGGAAAAGGAAGAGCTAGAGAAAAAAGACTACCTCCAAAGAAAAAAAAAAAAACGGTTAAATAAAATAGGATAAGTTTGTTTACTCTAAGAATCCAAGTAACCACAGTAGCGAGCCCAGTTATTAGTAGATCCCAAATTTGTTTTCAGAAGAACAAAATCCCCGAGAAATCAAAGCAGATGATACAACTGAATTCAAAGAACCTGACTTGCCAGAAGAGGAAGGTCCTTCAAACTTTGAACAGAAGTTTGGACCGTGAGGTCAAGGTCAAGGACGTTCGCTGTGGATATTGCTATCTGGCGAAGAGAACATTCTAACAAGTGAACATAGTAGTGACGATAGCGACAAAAAGGAAGACGGTAAGTTCATCTATTAGAACCTGCCCAGCATAAGTTGAAAGACACACACCAGGTTCAAGTTACTAAATGAGGTTAATGTAACCAGGTCCAGAGACAGGAATATAGATGGTCTCAAATCGATCGTGAGCAAACGCATTTGGTTCATAGTCGATAATGCCGAACCTCCCACCACCGTTCCTTGAAAGTTAACTGGTCTGGATATTGGATGTGAAGCAAGAATGAAAGACCGTAATGTTTATAAAATTATGTGAATATTGTCATGTGTACGGATGTGTTTTTTATTACAATCAAAAATTAAATATTTAATAAATCTGCTGATAATGGTTGTCAACGGATACTTGTCTCCGATTTCCAGCAATTAACAAATTGCCTATTAATCAACACCGCATACTGAAGGAAAGAGTCACCAAAATTTAAGAAGGAAATGTCTTTCTAATTTTGCTGATAAAATATTTTACGCTTAATTTCATTTTTTTATGAATTTTAGATTCCAAAAACCAAGACAATAACAATAACTGAAATTAACGATCAACCGAAGAACAGCTTCAGCTGTGGCCTGAGAATAACCGTTGATGAAATTTATCGACTCATCTATATATATAACTACACAAAAAAAATATCCTATCATACATATATTCTATCATATATCATCAAAACCGTACCATTCTATAATATATATAAAGAGTCTATATCAATATACAAGAAAATAACTGAGGCAAAAGAAAGGAATTCAATCAAGAGACTATATAACGCAAAAGATAAAGCAGTATTATTCTAGACCACAAGGAATAAAACGACGCTGCGAAAGCCGACTTACTAATAAGAAAATTCTCTATCAAATTATATCACTTGATAAAAAAGCTGTCCAACAACAGATTCGCCTAAAAAACCTGGAAGAACAAAAGGAAAGTTCAAAAACAAGACGAGAAGGAGCACGCCTCAAGAGTAAACCAACTCCTACACATCTCTATCTCTATATATATAGTCTCTACTCTAAAGGTACGTCACTATGTCAAGAATTTTTTACCGTTGAAGGGTAATCATAAAATTAACATTACAGGCACCAAGCATGAAGGTGAAGCGTTAGCCCTCTTTTAACTACATGCATCGTTATGAATAACAGAGGATTTATGACGATAAAAGACTTACAGATTGGAGCCAAGTGCTGAAGACCTGGAGATATTCGCGGAGCTCGAACAAAACAAGTGAACGGCAGGCCAGGATTTGATTAGAGGAGAACCTGCTGTTTGATCCAATGTAAGTCAACTTGATAAAAGTACAACGAAAATCCAAATCAACATTGAATGTATACGTTTAAGATAAAATAAATATATTAAACACATTTTACAGACTTGTAGCTTGATTGTTGCTGGCGCTTGTAGTCTAAATTTGTTGCCAATTCACCCTAAATTTGCATCATCACATCTGTTTACTCAGAACTTCCAAACAAGAGTCTGGTAGTGCTCAATTTCGAGCCGTATCGTTTATTTCTTTTCTTGTTCTCCATGTCTTACTACGAAGATGGCTGGACGAATATCTAAAATTCTTATTTGTTGACAAATGGGTGTGCTTCACAGTGTGCCAATATCTCTAGGAGACAGAGACTCTGACTTTTCGAATTTTTTACTTCCTGATGGATGGATCCTGGAGAAATGAATAGCCTTCAAACATTCGTACTGAACTTTTTACGCGTGACTTATACTATATACAGTGTCGCTTGTCTCGACTGATCACTGTCTGTTGATGGGTTTATCGGTTATTAAAAGAAAATAGTTAATATAATGTTCGAGCGAAAAACGAAAAGTGTCGATAAATTATAAAAAACTTTTTACAAAAATCAACAACAATAACCCGAACCTTCACAAATAAAACACTAAAGGTATAAAAATAAACTTTTCACATGGTCTCGAATTTGCGGCTGGTCTGGCAAAATAAACACAGGTTCAAAGCGACCGCTATACACGAGTCGTTCTATCATCCGTTTAAAAAAGATGGTAGTCGCCATTGTTGTATTGTGTGTGAAGTCCGTTTTTGTGTTTTGTCAGAATATTATTACGACAAGAAAATGATGAGATGCATACACAAAGAAAAGAGAAGCTTGCGAGCTCTACTGGTGAAAGGAGAGAAACTATTTTTCTCTCACTCTCGAATACGATCAATGCGTCAGCTCTCTGCTCATCCTTGTATAAAAACCTGTAAGAAAAATTGTACATCTGAGTATATTACTGATAAAATACGAGAATAGTGAAGTTATCTAACATTGAAGCATGAAGGCCAACACAGAAAGAACATGGCTGTAAATGAGGTTTTATTGCAGTGCTGTGTACTATCAGTTCGTCGACCCGTGTGCGCTTGTACTGTGGGTATTGGATCATTAACACCAATCACGACGTGCAGTATATATCCTAGGAAATATAAATCTCCCTAACCTACAAAATCTATTTTTATAGAAATTTTACATGATCTACGAGTATGAATTTATTAACTGTTGGACGTTCAAATTGTTACATGTGTTAATGCTTCTCTTTACCCTGGCCAAAAGCGGACGCAAACGCGCTATAGTACGGATAAAAGTGAACACCTTTCAAACAGTTTATTGCTATTTAGATTAAGAGAATAGCCTTCGCTGAAATCATTAAAGATACTTTCCATAATTATTTCAGCATCATCAGGTGAAACAGTTCGATACGGGTACCACCTCTTATTCTGCAACATGTGAGGAGAATGCCAAGATAGAAACTCTACTATATATCAATAATATCTCGAGCAATCAGCTAACCGATTCAACCGAATAGCAAAACAAAATCAAAACGATACCAACTAAATGAACTGTCCTCTAAAGATAAATGGTGAAACCATACAGCGGAAGGATAAAACACAAGTACTGAAAAAGAAGCGTTCGAGAAGAAGGAGTCTCATCATATCATTATCTCTCATATCTTAATCATCTGTTTGACTCCTCTCCTTCTCTCTCTACATATATCAAACGATTCTATCTGCTATCACCGTCAGACACCCCTTTTCTTTCTCGACAAGTTTTTCTTTCAGTACTGTTTTTATCCTCTCCCGCTGTTTCTTTATCATTTAGGGCACCAGTCCTTAGTGTATCTTTTGATTGTTTCACTTATTGGTTGCAATGGCGTTGCCTCGTTGCTTGACTTTTTTGATATGTAAAAGGATTTTCTTTCCTTTGATCTTCCTCACTTGTTCAGATAAGAGTGACTATCGCGGGACTGTTTCATCCATTAGCACAAACATATACTATTACTTATACTTCATCTAATATCTTTTTCTTATTTTAAATAGAATATGTTTAAAGAGTTACTTTTCGTTCATGCGCTGTTTGTGCGTCCGCTTTTGGGCCAGGGTTACGGAAGCAAACACGCGGGCGTAATCAATCTTGAACGTCGCCACAGTTGTATCAATTTCATTACGTGCTGGAACAAGATCATGTAATAATTTCTATCAAGATAAGTAATGTAGCTACCTGTTACATAGCTCGCTCCCGATGCTGCGTACGCAGCGTCAGTGATTTGTGTTTGATCCAACATACGGCTCTAGCGCCTTAGCAGCCTCCTGGCACCGTGCCGTCAACTTCACTTTAGCTTCATCTGCAATAAAACCTCATATTACACCATGCTCTTTCTGTGTTGCCTTTCGATGCTATCATGTCTTTAATTTTCTAATTTCGTAGTTGTTCTCTCTTACGAACCATATTTCTATCTCTATCTCCTATCAGTAACTGACTCAAAGCAACTCGATCAACGCTATTGCGTTTCGACTACTTGTTGAACATAGTTTTCTCTTTGTGTGGGCACAACGTCCTTGGCAAGCTTTTCTTTTTCTTTAGGTATTGCATCCATCAGTTTTCTTGTCGTTATTAATTCTGTAAGCATTTAAAAACAAAACCGACTTTCACAAAGAAACACTGAAAGGCATAAAAATTTAAACTTCTTCACATCGCTCTAGAAGTCGTGTCTGCAGTCTGCTTGAATGTGTTTATTTGCCACCGACTTCTAGAGCCATGTTAAAGTTTTTTATTTATCCCTCAGTGTTCTTTTGTGAAGTCGGTTTTTTTTGTGTAAAAAGTTTTTTTTATGTCTTTCGTGTCCGCGCTCAAATAAAAAACTATTATCATACGCCATATTTCCGAGCGCACGAAGTGACCAGTACGGCCACTGTTGTTTTTATAGTGATCATCGACTTCAAAATCAGCTTACGTAAATTTGAAGAGTTCCTCTCAATTTTCTCCTAAGGATCCCATCATCAGATCCTAGGTCTCCTTACCATGGGAACCACCTGTTGAACGAACCACCTTCTTGTCAAACAAGAAGAATTAATTCCGCAATTATCGGTCCAGCCATCTTCGAGTAATCGTAAGTGAACTACATAAAAATCACAAAAAAAAAAAAAGATACGGTCGAATTGAGAACCTCCTCCTTTTTGGGAAGTCGGTTAATAAACACGTGAACATACGACAAATTAGGTTTATTCAACAAATTAGATACAAACGCCAGCAACAATCAAGCTACAAGTCTGTAAAATGTGTTTAATATATTTTAAAATTTATCTCTAAAGTATACAATTCAATGTTGATTTGGATTTTTTCGTTTGTACTTTTATCAGTTGACTTACCATTGGATCAACAGCAGGTTCTCCTCTATCAATCCTGGCCTGCCGTTCAACTTGTTCTTGTTCGAGCTCCGCGAATATCTCCAGGTCTTCAGCACTTGGCTCCAGATCTAAGTCTTTATCGTCATAATCCTCTTTATTCATACGATGCATGTAGTTTATGAGGGCTACGCCTTCACCTTCTGCTTGTGCTGTAATGTTAATTTTATGATTACCTTCACGGGTAAAATATCTTGACAAAATAGTGACGTAAGCTTACCGCTCGGCCTCCTCTCTCCCTGGCCTTGACTTGTAGAAGCTTTGGTTTCCTCTTGAGGCGTGCTCTTCTCGTCTTGCTTTTGAACACTTTCCTTTTGTTCTTCAGGTTTTTTAGGCGAATCTTTTGGAACAGCTTTTTTATCAAGTGGAATTTCTTTGATTGGAATTTTCTTATTAGTAGTCGGCTTTTCAGCGGTCGTTTTTTTCTTGTGGTCTAGAATAATACTGCCTTTATCTTTTGCGTCTATATAAGTCTCTTGATTGAATTCCTTTCCTTGCTCAGTATTTTCTTTGCTATCATTGCTATTAGCTTTTTCTATAATTTGATTGGTCGGTTTTGTGACATCTTCAATGATCACGTTTTTGTCACTTGCATCGGTTTCTTTTTTGTCTACGTCTTTATTATCGCATGAGTCGATAATTTCAATCAAAGGTTTCTTCTCAGCCACAGCTGAAGCTTTTCCTTCGTCTTGATCGATTTCAGTTATTGTTAAATTGTCTTTACGGTTTTTGGAATCTAAAATTATTAAAAAAATAAATATAAAGCAGATAAAATATTTTATCAAGCAAAATTAGAAAGACATTTACCTTCTAAAATTTTGGTGACTCCCTTTCTTCCAGTATGCGGTTGTTGATTGAATAGCAAATTGTTAATTGCTTGGAAATCGGAGACAATATCCCTGTTGACAAACCACTTATCAGCAGAATTTAATTAAATCATTTTATTCTTTGATTGGTAATAAACAACACAAATCGTACACACAATATTCACCATATTTATCAAACACTTACGGTCTTTCATTCTTAGGCTTCACATTCCCATATCCAGACCAGTACTCTTCAGGAAGCGGTGGTGGAGGTTCGGCATTAATCTCTTGAACCAAACGTTTGCCACGATCGATTTGAGACCACTCTATATTCCCTGTCTCTGGACCTGGTTACATTAAACCTCATTAGAACTTGAACCTTGTGTTGTAGTCTTTAAAACTTATGCCTGGCAGGTTCTAAATACTGATGGAACTTACCGTCTTCCTTTTTGTCGCTATCGTCACTACTATCTTCACTTGTAGAATCGTCTTCTTCAGACCCAGATAGCATATCCACAGCGACACCGTCCTTGACCTTGACCTCAACTGGTCCAAACTTCTGTTCCAAAGTTGAAGGACCTTCCTCTTCTGGCAAGTCAGGTTCCTTTGATTCAGTTGTATCATCTGCTTTGATTTCTCGGGGATTTTGTTCTTCCTAAAACAAATTGGGATCCTACTAATAACTGGCTCCTACTGGTTACTTGGATTCTTAAGATAAACAATACTATCCTATTTTAATTTTACCTTTGGAGGTAGTCCTTTTTTCTCTAGCTCTTCCTTTTCCCTGGCTTCTCTTATAGCTTTTTTTTCATCTCGCATTTTTATCAAATATCTAACACTCTGCATCACTTTCTCTTGATCCTTTGCTATCCAGCTGAAAATGTTTCATCATATGTTTAAGGATTCTTTGACTATCTACCTATCCTTATCTATATATCCCTTTAAAATAGAGCTAAATAAGGCATCATCTTAAAAATTATGCCATAATAAACACTTTTGAGGGTTCTTTACCGTCTTCTCTCAGCAATCTCCTCTTGCACGCCGCCTCGTTGCCACGCTTCAGCGCATGCGCGGTCCCTGGGGAACACCGGCCTGTTGTCCAGGTTGAGCAGTTCCTTCAGCCGAAGAGTCAGGGTCTTGCGGTACGCAGGAATGTTGCGGACCACAGGGTTACCGGTTAAAACCAATACTGCCAAAAAATACGTAGATGTCTACCGTGAAACTATGAAAGAGGAATTAAAGTGAGTATGACATAAAACAAAGTTGGTACCTTTCAAAATTATCATATCAGCTAGGACATCAACTATAAGAGGATCTTCCAAGCGATTGTATGATAAGTCCAGCACTGATAGATTCCTGCAAAACTTAAGATGCAATAAGTCCTCTGAAAAAACGAAAAATAGACTTTAGTAACATACAGGAATAAGCACTGCTTTAATTTTCGATCTTTGATTAACATTACATATGAAATTAATTATAGGTACTCATTTACACTTACCCACACCGCTCAGCATGTTATGAGCGATGCTCAAAGTATGTAAATCAGGAACAACATCAAGATTTTCTATCTTTCCGACAAAATTGTGGTCAATATTCAATGTATCCAGTTTGGGACAACCGTTCAAATTCTCAATCTTCCTCAAGACGTTATTGTGTAGGTACAAACACTTCAGCTCGGATAGCGTGTCTAGCCCTTCAATTCTCTGAATACCATTGTTCTCCAAAAATATGCATTTTAAACCTGTGTATTCTTCTAAATTTTCGATTTTGGAGAAGCCCTGTAGGAATAATGAAAAAAATTGTAACTTTGCAAAGCAGGAGTTGTTGATAAGTCTTATTATAACTACTAGCTTCCGCCAGCGGTTTCACCCGCGTCCCATGGGAACTACACCGCGCACCCGGATAAAAAGTAGTCTATATATAGCCGCCCTCGATAAGATTTGAAAAAATATTTCAATGTTAGATAGCCCATCTAACACTGAAATATTTTTTCAAATCGGATCAGGTGTTCTTGAGATTAGCGCGTTCAACTAAACAAACTACATAAGCTTTATAATATCAGTATAGATTCACCTCGTAATATAATAGTTATTTTACCTTGAAATGCAAATACAGTATATCGTTGAGATAGGGCGTGCAATACAGTTTGTGCTGCCGGCAATGGTTCTTGATGAACTCCTTCGTCATCCGAGGTGTCTTGTTCATTTCTTCCAGCTCCTTCTCCACCTTCCGCTGGAACTCCCTCTGTCGTAATCTCTCTTTCTCGGCATCTTCACGCTTCTTCTTTTCTTCAGCTTGCTTCTTGGTAACTTCATCAGTTTGTAGTTCTAGAAGAAATATTAAGTTTAAAGTATTCATACTATTTGCAAAAAATTGCAAACTTAACAACTAAGATAACTTGATAATTATTTACCATCAGGTTTTCCATCAATAATCAACTGTTCTTCTTTTATACCTGCAGACTGAGATTCTGCTGCTTCGATGTGGTCTCCTTGAGCCCTCGTATCTATCTCCTCAGAAGGTAATTCGCGTATCTTTCCCGAGTTGTCCGACAATGACTTTTTTCTCATCTCTTCCCTCCTCAGCATGTTATTGGCTAATCTTAAGACTTCCTTATTATCTTTCATGTTATCTTTAATATCGTGAAGTAGATTATTTATCCTTTTGCTCCGCTCTGCTTCCTGTTTTTGCGATTCAGCAATTTTTTTATTTTTCTCATCAAGGTAAGAAAAATCAACATCCCAGAGTTCTTTTCTTGAATTCACACAATTTTCTTCGGTTTGGTCTATACTGGTATCAGCAGTAAATTTTTCACTCTCTGAGTTCTCGGGCTTATTTTCCGCAAGGGCTTTTTTCTCAACTTGTATCTGATTTTCCATCTCTTGTTCCGCCCTTTTCTTCATTGGATGCAGAATGTCCTGAGATTTCAGTAAAATCTCATCCACTTCTTTAATGAACGTTCTGCATTCAGTATTTCGCTTTTCATATCTGGCCTTACTTTCGTTAATTCTATGTTCGTGATGTTTTAACTCAGAGGTGAGCTTGCTTATTGCATCATGAATGCTGTCCATTTGCGGGTCAGAAACTGTTTCCGGGGGATTCTCTTCTTCTTCCTGAGATTCCTCCATTTTTCTATCAATTTTTATCTCATTCCTAAGCATATCTCCCTCTTCTTTTATTTTTTCGTAAGCTATGTTAGATTTCCTAGAATTTTCCAATGCTTCATTAACATCATTTAGCAATTCGTTCATACTATTTAACTTATTTGTTATATCTTCACGTATAAGAGTGCTCAGATTTTCAGCGCCTTCGACGATGTTTCTGGCTAAACTCTTCATCTCTTTCAATTCCATTTCATTATTCTCGGGCTGTCCTTCATTGCTCAACTCAAATATATTTTCCAAGTTATTTTGTAATGTTTGTTCCATTTCGGCGTTAAATTTTTGCGATTCATTTTTGTTTGCAGGCTCTGGTATTATTTCTTGGACATCTATCTTCTTCCTTTCTTGGATGATTTCGTTACTATCAGTATTTTTCGATACCTTATCCGACGTGGGTGATGGTGTGAGTGAATTATTTAACACCAAATTTATTTCACGTAACGCCTTCTCAGTATCTTTTAGTTTGCTTTCGAAATTCTTTGGAAATAGATCTTCCACTTCAATGTCCTCATCTATTTGTTTTGGTTTCTCCGGTTTTGTTTTACACTTGCCACTCAGATCTGGGGTGACAGGATTATCCTTTAATGGAATATTCATAGCTTCATTAATAGCATATTTTTCTTTTACTTCATCAAACTGGGAACGCCTCCTTTTCCCTTTTATCAGCTGTGTAGATGAATCCTTTAACACCTGGTTTTTCTCTATTTCTATAGGTTGTGTTAGTTTTGCATCTTGTGATGATTGCGCTTCATCATAGTTGTCGGCCATCTTTCCCAACATATCTTTAGTTTCTTGAAATCGTGTTTCATAAGACTTGGTGGTGTACTGACTGACTACTTTTTCTATCGCATCATATTCTTTTTCATCATCATCAGACTCAGCACGTTCGCTTTGCTTTGAAACTGATTCATCGCTTTTTCTCGCGCATTTCTTCTTGTAGTCAGAGACAGACGTCATTAGGGAAAGCATATTTTTGTAATTTAATTTGTTAATTGCCTCTTTGTCGCCTTTTGCAGCATCTAGCTCTTTTCTCATGTCGTTGTAGTCCGCTACGTTTATTTCGTCCAGAGGTATGGCTATTTGTTTATTGAAACTATCGTTCTGTGCCATAATCTGAATTTGGCGTGCTTTCTCCGCTATGATAGGGTTGTCCTTAAACATGTCCTTTATCTGTTCTAGGGTGAAGGGTTTATTATGATCATCTATTTTGGTAAAAGGTTGGCCTGCCATTACTTCTTGCTCAGTTTTAACTTCACCAGGGTGAGATGCCGCTATGTAGGGTCGGTTTACACCCACAGTTAGTGGTTTCAGCTCATTTTCGATAGCTTTTTCAATCATCTCCTTAGGCAACTTAGCATCCTGGAAGAAAATACGCAATTCTTCTCGTTTCTTTTCTATGAAGTTATTATCTTTTTGGGCATCGGGTGCCTCCATTATTTCGCTGAACTTGTATTGTTCTAGTTTTAGCAATTAACGTTTTCTTTTGCTTGTAATAAAAATAAATTAGAACTAATTTGCTTTGTTTGACACAAATCAAATGAAATCTGGCGTAGTTACGCATAACCATGGCAACAAGATCATTTTGTTTAGTCAATATTATTTAAATATGGAATACGTTCCCCCAAGACGATATTTATACCAAATACTTTATTGGGGGACAAAACGTACGATGATATAATTAATAAACAGCTATTTCCAAGTTTTAACAAAATAAATTTATTTCATTTTAAAATTATGATGATGATGATAATGATGACTCATAAAATTATTAAAAATCTACTATTTCACTTTTATTTTTTCCTCTGGTTTTTAGAGATAATGTCAAACTTACTTCAGTCAGCTGTCGGCTCATCGGCTGTCAAATTACAGATTTCATTCTCATTCCGGTTTCAAAACAAATATCTGCGAATTACTCAATATTATTACCTATTTTTAATAACAATCAGCTCGTTTATACAATTATAATGAACTATTAAACTGTGAGCGAGCCATAAATCGCGAGATGACCGACGAAAGGAACTTTCGTTCGTCGTACTACGAAAAAGTGGGATGCCGGGGAGTCGAGGAAAAGAAATCGCTTGAAATATTGATGAAGGAGAAACCCTGGGACAAGGTGAAGCTCAAACAGTTCTGTCTAAGGTTCACAGTGCCCGCTGCGTACAGAAACTTGGTATGGAAAGTCTTATTGGGTGAGTTTTATATCATGTACCAAGGATTTTTTGTTGTACAGATTTCTGCGAGAGACCAAACGAATAAATTACTTAAATATCTAGCTCTTCGTTGTTTCTTATATGTAAACTGTAATATCCAAGAGGCTACCTACGTATATATTTACTTTTATTAAATACACAGCTATTATCAAAGTGGAACAGCCATTTTCCGAGTTCGAAGATTAATTCGATTTTCCGAAGAGTAATCAAAATCTTCAAAAAAAAAAATATGGCAATATCTGACAGCTATTTAGAACTTTATTTGGAACCTGTGAAAGTGGCTTTAAAAATTACCCGAAGTCCCTTTTCGAAATGTTGCAGACATCTTACCAGTCTACCCGGACTCTCACCAGTATGTTATGGAAGAGCGCACGGAGCAGTACCAGGACCTGCTGTATGCTGTAGAGATGCTGGAGCTGGTGGATATGGATGCTCCTCGGAGCGATGTCTTGCTGGAGATGTGGCTGCTGGAAAATGAAGAAAGAAAGCCTCCAATGTTCCCAGAGACTAACTTTTCGGTGAGTTTTGTACTGTTATAAACTGATGTAATATTTTAAAACCTCTTTTTTTTTTTTTTTTTTTTTTTTTTTTT
>NWSH02000081.1:5185054-5252337 GCA_002382865.2 Heliothis virescens | reverse complement strand
AAAAAAATAGTAAAATCTTAAAGCTGATTAGTTTATTATCTTGTTTGAAGGCACAAATCTCAAGAACCGCTGGACCGATTTGAAAGAAATCTTTCTACGTTAGATAGCCCACTTATCAAGGAAGGCTAACTGCGGAATTCAATATTTTGCCTATCTCTGGATTTGCTTAATAGAGATAGGAATTTGACATTACTTGTATGGGTAATGTCAAAATTCTATCTTTAGTAAGCAAATCTAGAGGTAGATAGGTTATTGGGAACGATCGTTATAGGTTACTTCATATCCGGATCCGCAGCCAGGAAAATATAATAACACGTTGAATCTGAACTCACCTTTAAAACCATGACTAACTATACTGTCATTGTATAATTAATAGCGGTTTAGACCATTTGTTCACCATATACAGACAGCCGCATATCAACTTACCTCAATCTGTCAAATATTACCAATCGAACATTAACCTTCCACTATTGTGATAAGGTTGAAAATCTATTGAAGAAATTTGACAGATTGGGATAGGTTGATGTGCTGTCGTCTGTACTGATGAATATTTTGACCAAAAAGGTTTGTTTTGTCACCATATTAGGTGTCAGTTCAAAGCGTAGAGGTCGTGGGTTCGAGTCGCTGCTGTGGCATTTTGGTGATAATCGAGGATTTAAATATTTTGTTTGTGTAATCTTCTTATATATAAAAATGAATTGCTGTTCGTTAGTCCTGCTAAAACTCGGGAACTGCTGATCCGATTGGGCTAATTTTGGATTTGAATTAATTGTTGAAGTCCAGGGAAGGTTTAAACGTTGAGAAAATATGACATTTTTTATGTAAGTGATACGATGTCCACCTGGTCAGCTAGTCTTCTTATATATAAAAATTTGAAATATTTATTGTATGTGCTTGCTATTTTCTGCGGTTTCACCCGCGTCCTGGTGGAACATTTACCGTAACCGGGTAAAATACAGCCTATGTTACTCGGGTATAGTGAAGCTTTCCAACTGTGAAAGAATTTTTAAACCAGTTCTGCGTTTTCAGAGACTTTAGGGTACAAATAAACAAAAAAAAAAAACCAGCCAAGTACTAGTTGGACTCGCGCACGAAGGGTTCCGTACCATTATCTATGAAAAATGAACGTATCTATTAACTACAACTAGCCAAAATACAAAAAATTTCGCCTGCAAAAATAACTTTGTTTTTCATACTAATGTGAATAACAAAGTTATAATTTGCGGTTTCACACATTTATTGTTTGGGGACCCCCTTAATATATATTTTATTAATGTTACAGCGGCAAAAGAAATACATAATTTGGGAAAATTTCAGCTTTCTAGCTATCACAGTTTTTGAGATACAACCTGGAGACAGACAGACAAACAACGGAGTCTTAGTAATAGGTTCACGTTTTATCCTTTGGATACGGAACCCTTGTTTGTTAAGTAAGCATATAATTATTTGTCATTATTTCACGCTGCATGGATTTTGATGAAACTTCACAGAAATAGAGTTTTAACGTCAGAATAACAAACTGAGTCTGTTACGATTCTTATTAACTGGGACCGTTATCACCTCAAATAATTAAAACCTTTTTTTTTTTTTTTTTTTTTTTGTTTTTGTCTGCCTTATGTTGCAAAATATTTTATGCAGTTAATATTGTTTCTTTGTAGAAGAAAACTATTTAGTATTTCAGCGTAATATATTATAATTAATAGATGACCTAAAGGCTGTTGGCCTGAATTCAGGTCAGGGTTCAAATGTTATTCAAGTCTCATCAAAATCTGTCCAGTAGTTTTTGCATGAAGGAGTCACAAAGAAACATACAAACTTTCACATTTATTTCTAAATTATTTGTATCATGTAATCGAACTGTCTATGCCTTCTTCAGTCTGCAGACACATTCCTGCCAATAGTGAAGACTCTTCTAGAACTTTATGATGATGAGGTGGATGTGTACTGGCTAGCCAAGACCCTCACTGATGTAGTGAGGAGCATGCAGAGGGAACTGCCTAAGCTGAAGGAGGCCTTCATGACCATGCTGGAGAAGGAAGATGGAGAACTCTTTAAGTATGATAATAATTTTTCATTTTAAGTGCCAGTTTCAGTTTCCAGATAATGTTCTTGATAACTATCTGATAGATGCTGCCATTGAAAGGAAGTCAAAATTAAAAACATTGCTATGGCATTATCTGTCTGTTTTACATTCATATTTTAGATAAGAGTCGAAACCATGTGATAAAAGCAGCATTTATAATATAGTCAATTTTATTTTATTTCAGTCACCTGGTCGACATAAATGCTCTGGAAGGGTTGCCACTTACAAAATGGTTCAACTGCTGCTTTGCTGGGGTTTTAGATGACACATCTCTGACCAAGTAAGAATCTTTAAAATTGTATCAGAAAAAAAATACTTTGATTATATTATTTTTCTGCATTTTTTGGAGGCGATCGGGAACAACCCTCCTTGCCGTCGACGTCAACAATAATATCCCCCACCAACGCCCATCGACCCAAGGGAGTGTCACAAACGCATTTGCTAAGCTGTAGCAGCACATGTACTACATATTTTTTATTTTTCTCAGAATATGGGACAAGGTATGCAGTGGGGCGCCAAAGATACTGTCTTTTGCAGCCGTTATGCTAATCGTAACGTTACGCAGAAATATACTACGCTCTAAGAATGCTGAAGAAGTTATTAAACGTGTATCACAGGTAACCCCTACTTATTAAATACCTACAATGTTTTAAATGGACAACATACCAAAAGGTATTTGTAAAACTACCGAATGGCATATTCATGCGGCATGTCAGGGAAGAAGCTTCCGGGACTAAATAGACCACAAATATAATTTTATCGAGTCTCCTTTGGCAATACTTGTGCCCTTGCTTTTGGCCAAAACCATTGAAATTTTTTTTCTCTGTTTCTAGATACCAGAACAATGTGAAGAAGTGGTAGCCAACAAGGCGATCGAGCTGTGGCAGTACTACGGCGCACAGCCGCAGAGTGACACCTTAGCCAAGAAATGATGTATGACCTTCTAATGGGGTGACCTCATTAGAAGGAAAACGGACTGTCTATCAGTGTATAGCTCTATGGCAGCTTAGCTTTTCAAGTTGTGGACACGCAGTGGCTTTTGTCGGAAATTAATTTTAATATTGTTGAGTTTTTATACATATATTGGCGTAGAATTGTAATATAACTTTAATATATTTATATAAGAAATGGTTATTTAAAAACGTAGTTTCAAAAGTCGTTAAATGGTTCGAATTGTAGTTTTGAAAAGCATATAGAGTTCGGAGATCTTTGGTGTTGTATAGGAGGAGTCCCTTTCCAAGTATTTTAATGTCATTTTTTGTAGACCTAACTAAAATAAGATAGTATTTCGGATATTATTGCTATCTTGTACGTATTACTTATGTAATAATTGGCTATGTGAAATGTAAATAAAATATTTAATGCCTGACTAATTTTATTTGTGAGTGACAATGTTTACCCAATGAAAATGGTCGTAATCCTGCTACCTTATAGTCATTGACAATGGTACAATATCCTTTTAGCTCTATCGGACTGGCGACTCGTTGCTGTCGATAAACAACTGAACGGACAGACAGCAAAAATCAAAATGCGTCTCTGTTTTATAAAACCGTTCCGTTTTACACAACGTATACTATTTTTCTACTAATTCAATTCTCAATCTGGCAACATTTGATCACTCGCCATTTTGCAAGAATGTCAGCCAAATCATCAGAGCGAGTTTTTAGTTAATTTTTATGTTAACGAACGTTAAATTACAGTGATTTTGTGTTTTGAATATCGTTTTTATTGAGAAACAGCAAATATGGACCGTTTTATAAGCATGTGGAAGGTGCGGGAGCTGGCGGACAAAGTGTAAGTCTTATGAACGTTTTCGTTAATTTTTATGTAAATTACCGCAATCTGTTTGACTAATATGGATATTTACTAGGTTTTTTGTGAACCTTGATAATAAATTTGCATAGATCTCGATGTATTTATTGTAAAAGACTAGCTCTGAGGTCCTAGCACACCTGAGATCTTACTCAATTATTGAATGAAGATAGGGAGTGTATTGACGAAATGTACTGAATATAAACGTTATCAGCGTTTTGGCTAATGTATGAGGTAGATTAGAGGCCGGTTCCACGATTTACGTGTTTTTCGGCGGCAAAAACAAGTGTTCAAATGTCATTCGGACAAAGTTGATGAGCAAACATGGATTTATCTCGTGTGGGACATCGTACGAGATGTTGACCAGTCAATCTACAAGTTTGTAGGATTACTTTAATAAAGAACTTGTTCTACTACTATAATTAACAAGTTGGACATGTTCCCAATTAGATTAAACTTTAAAAGAATGTGGTTTTGCTATTTATAGTCATCCAATTTTTTTGAGTACTGTTTTCTGAATTATACAAGTTTCACTGTGGAGATTCTAAGCTGACGAATGTTGTTAAAGACACATGAAGAAGCTAATCACAATATTTTATTCAGTACCTTCCAGATTCAAGTACTTTTTATAGAATATTGGTCTAAACCTCACAAACACTTCTACTCTATTAAATTTTCTTTAACAAAATTTAAATTCAGAACAATAAAAACATCACATGTGTCTATGATAACCACATGCATGGAGGTCAGTGTTGATAGTAAAAAAATAAAAGTTACCTTAACGGCTCACACATGACCAATTCAACTAAACTGTTTAGCCTTGGAATGAGAGTTTCACAATTGAAACAACCATTGATTTACAAACAGTAAAATGGACTACTTTATACAAAGTTTTAAAGTCATTCTGTGGATTTAGTATAAAAGTTAAAAAACATGGTATTGTTTTTCATAATATCATTATTTTATTCTGATTGCTTCATTCTTATTGGCTCATCTCCAAATTTGGCAAAATCTTTGTTTTGGTTGCTCTTATTGTTTTAACCATAATGCAATTTTGGCTCCGTTTCAAGATTTGCAGTTGTTTTTGCAATCAAAGAACCTTTTGTCTTTATAAAAAAAATAAGGGAAAATCAGTGCTTGATAACTTATTACAATGGAACAAACTAAATCATTGTATACTTGATTTATTGTGCTCAAAAAACCTGAGGAAGTATTATCTAAATCTAACCTAATATAACATAATTTCACACTGTAGGTAATATGTGAACAATCTCGTAATACACACAGTAGATGGAACAAAACATTTTTGTGAAAACAAGACCAAGTGAGGCAGGCTGTTTGTATGTTTCTTTTTGTAATCACTCACTGCAATTGTTTTCAAAGCTTTTCAAACAATTGTTTCAGGAAATCACTTTGGGCTCATTTCCTTATCTCTGTTTTTAATTAATATATTATGTACAACATGTAAGGTGAACTCGTAATGTGTTGTTTAGATAATTTTTGGTATGAGTCATAACTTTGAGATTGGTTTCGTTATTTGGATACTTGTTCTGTAATTTGTAACTTTATCAAAATATGGAATGTATATGTATTTTCCTTCCTTCGCTTCAAAGGATATCTAACAAGGAAATAATTGATCAAATTCGACCCTTAGTTCCTTAGATCAGGGTGTTAAATCAAATGAACAAGCTTTTCAGCTTTATAATATTAGTACAAATGAATTATAAAAATACATTATATTGTCTATTGTGTGGGCATGAAATTAATTTCAGTCCAGATTTCCTTATACATAGACTATACACTAAATGTCAATAAAATTACAATAGTGTAACAGGTGTGTTACTTCCCAAGCTATAAATATCCAAGCCCTAATATTTGCTTTGTTAGTTCTTCATGGGAAACTCTACTTAAGCTTAAATATAACTTAAGATTCTGTTTTGTTAAGTTAAAGCCGCGCGAATCGATTGATCATAAAGTTAAGCAGCGCTTGGCGCGGTCAGTCCGTGGACGGGTGACCATCTTGTCATAACGATGTCTTTCGTGTTTAGGAAGGCACGATAAACTGGTCCCGGCTGTCATTTAACCATCTTTGGTAGTCGTTACGGGTAGTCAGAAACCAGAAAGTCTGACAACCACCAGTCTTACCAATGGGTATTGGGTTGTCCGGGTAACTGGGTTGTGGAGGTCAGACAGGCAGTCGCTCTATGTAAAACTCATGGTTGGGAAAAGGCTAGGCTGTTGATTCTGTTTCAATTACATCCAATTGGTGTATTGTACTATTTTTCTTTTATCAATAATCAGTTTTAAATGGTATCTATCAATTACTGTTAGCCGTTAACAGTTCATAATTTTGCCTATGTATTTATTTATTACGTTTTCAATCATAACTACTAAATGAATTACTTTCGTTCCGCCAATTTCTAACAAAAACAAAAATTAATATAATTGGTTCATTATGCAAGACACGCTTTTATATCCAATTCTGATATTTTCCATTCCATATTTGGATAACTAAGCATTACAACAAACTTAAGATCAAGGACTTTAACCTCCAAAAATTCCAAGTACCTATTCCATATAATGCGTGCAATAAATTTCGCCAAAACATGTGTCTGTAAACAGCCAAAACTCGTCTGGTGTTGCATTGAACGCAACCTTGATGTAACCTTTCACTGGCGTTGCATAACATGCGAGTTACTTGTTGATCTCCGATTTGCTAACCGGCGGTTAACGAAGCACTTCGATAACATAATGACGTATAGACCACATCAAGTTACCACAATCTGTCAAATTTCTGCAATAGATTTTCAACCTTATCACAATAGTGGAAGGTTCGATTGGTAAAATTTTTCAGATTTGGGTACCGTGATCTGCTGTCGTCTGTATGATGCTCTTCAAACAATTTGGCTGCTCGGAAGTTAGCTACTAGTGCATTCTAGTCAAAATCGACTGAAAGAATAATATGCGCATGCGCATACCTACATGGCTGACTTCATAACGGCAGAGTTATTTGACGAGTTTGTATGATAATATAGTGGAATATGATGCTATGAAGTTACGGGGTTGTCGTGACTTGTAATCGGATAAATAATATATTCCATAAATAATGAGGAAAGAGGAACATAGTGTCTTTAATGAAATACCTGTTACTCGTTACCTGGACTTTATTCTGTCTTTGTATTTTCCTTATTGTATGAGGATCGTTAGAGTTCAGAAGACTACTTTAATATTAAGTTTCCGATTCATTAGACAGCATAATTATAATTTTATGAATGTCGCCCCCTGCTTAACCAAAGTGTTTCATGAAATTGAATCATCACCTACTAAACAATAGTAAATTAAAATAATCACTTTTTACAATAATAATAGACTTGCAGTAACAAATGCATTTCCTGGATATGTCGTTGAATTTCAATCAACTCCCAAATAAGCGTAGAGGATATAGTAATGAAAGTACAAGACAGGGTACTGACTCAGTAGAAAGTTGAATTACTCACGCCTTTCCCCTCGAGGGTAAGCAGGTAACGTTACACTCGAGTATTGGAAAACAAGACAGTTTTCCATCCAATCAGACGTTCTTATTTTGGTGCACAATCCTACTTGCTACTAATATGATAAACGAGAAAGGTTGTATGTACGGATGTTATTGATGAAACTTCTCAGTAATATAGCCTATACTTACCTCAGAATGACATAAGACATGAAATCCTGAAGACGATAGCAAACAGGTTCACATCCCCGCTTTGGAGGTCGTTGATTGACAGGGTGATTTAAATATTGTTATTCTTTTTCTTTTTTCCTTATACATATATGGACGGTGCAAAAGTTGTCTGAAATATAGATTATTTTATCCGTATGAAGGAAGTTGCTCCCTTAGGAAGCGTGCGACACTGCTGGCGGAATCTAGTCAATTCACAAGGCAAATATAATTTCATCTGTTAAGGATGCACCCTGATTTAATCGAAATACCTTTCAATCTTGATAAATACACAAGGATATTTCCCTTGAATATAAAATGACCCTTATAATGATAGTAAACAAGTATTCATGGTATGGGAACAAAGAATACATAAACCGTAAGATATGTCATAAAACTCGAGTTCACGGTGTGAGGCGTCATAATTATGACGGCGACGTGTTTGTGTCACGTACGCCATCGCTAATACTCCTATAAGGACGAATACACAATCTGCTGAAGTACTATATTCCAGTTATCATGGCAATAAATCATAATGTGGACGTCAGGTTACATTCCGTAGAGAAACTTTTACATATTTGGAAAGAACGAAACTGTAATGCAAAGAAACTAATTGTCATTAACTTAGGGTGCTACGTCGTTTATAAAGCAATGTCAACAAGGACGCATTCCCGAAAATACAAGACAATCTATACTAATATTATAAAGCTGAAGAGTTGGTTTGTTCGTTTGTTTGAACGCGCTATTTTCAGGAACCACTGGTCCGATTTGAAAATTTCTTTCAGTGTTAGATAGCCCATTTATCGAGGAAGGCTATAGGCTACTTTTTATCCAGGTGCGCCGAGTAGTTCTCACGGGACGCGGGTGAAACCGCTGGCAGTACCTAGTAAGATATAATAAGAACAGGTAGAGACGATAGGTCGTTACACGCTAAATTATGACCATGACGTAGTGGCAGGCAACGCGTCTTTACCCACAATTTTATTTACATTGTACTATAGTAGGTTGTGTGACGTCACTGACCAATCTGTAGATGCAGTTACAGTGCAACGAGCGAATTTATGCAGGTTACTGAGTAACACGCGAAGACTCGCACGCACTCCCCCCCTATTTGGAGTGGAAGAGCTCTTTGTGTGTTAACTAGCTGTATGCGATGCGTACCAATATAAACTAGACCTGAGAAAAATACTGAGAATCAGGTGCATCCGGTTGGACTGGAAGCCTAGGTCTAGGCAAATTATGATAAACTTGGTTCTCAGTCTCCTTCGCTAATGGTTTATGGGGTTGACACAAGCTTCTCAGTCTCTTTCGCAGGTAATTTCTTAGGATTTAAATAGACTTGTAAAGTAAATAAAGTCTAGAAAATTGGCTTCGAACCTGCGCTCGATAACTTACGCCTTATCTTTTAGGATACCTCCACGCTATTTGTTGAATTTGAAATCGCGAAAATTATCGAAATGACCATGTTTATAAGAAGAAGTTTTAAAAACGAAATAAAAGAAAAGTTGTTATTTTCTTAGATAATTTATTTTATAAATATCTAATTGGAGTGATTTGTTTAATATAATCATATACGCTTATCATAAGCATTCTTATCTCTTCACAAACAGTTCCTCTTATCTAAATCTAGTAATTTAATCTAATAATCATCTCAAATCCGTATCTATTGAATCGTAAAAATGATTGACAATGCCACAACGTGGTCCCCGGGAAATGCACTTAGGTCACAGGTAGGTCGTATGGATCGGTCTAGGTTCATCGCGACTGCGCAGTCTAGGCTAGGCCTTACTGAGTCTGCGCCTTTCAGCCGGTACTCTTGTAGTCAGACGCTCATTATAATATCCATGGCGTCTATCAAATGATAGATAATTGCCTTTGTCAGTACTGGTACTAAAATACAGTACATATATTTTTTGAAGTCGGTTAATGACAGTGTTGTTGAAAATCAATGTTTGTTAGGTGATAGAACTTTTCTTTGTTATTGAAAGTGAATTTTAGAGATGTTTTTGGACACAATGTTGTGATTTGGAGATAAATTGTTAGGGGTTTATTTATATTGTTTCACGGGGAGTAAAGAGTCGTTGTTTAAGATGAAGATGAAAATGAGAATGAAGAGGATTAAACTGTAAGTGATACATAAAATACTACACAAATAGTATTTTCCCATGCAGTTTAGTAGTATCTTAAAGAAGCGTTCAATGTGGTGAACGCTAGGAAATTGTGAGGACAGTCAGGTAATTAGTCAATGTCGATGCATTTCCGGCCATCTTGTGCGTGCGTACAATTGCAATCAACTCACTGCCGATACGTCTATACCTTTGTTTATGAGCTTCGACTTCTTTTAGACAAACGTGATGATTTTTTACAGGTTATATATCGTTAACTATACAATTAAAGATTAAGAAAGTGATAGTAAACAAACTTCCGCAAAAAATATACGAATCTTAGTCATCATTACTTGCATTTAGCAGTCAATGATATCGCCTGTAATAAGCCCCACCGTGTTGATATTTATATGGCCGTGAAAGGCGATTGCGTAGCGACAAACAATAACTTATCATTGTATAATTGTTCATGTATTTACTTTGGTGCTATAAACTCGGTGCCTATATGAAGTGTTCATGTACTTTCTTCTGAATAATATGTGAAACTTTCGACTCATAATGTGGTGAGAGTGCCAACTGAGCATCTCTCAAAGTACATGGATCCGGAATTTTGGCCGAAAGGTGTTGTTTTCCGGCGATTCCGTGGCCGGATACCCGATACCGCGCGATACACGACGCCGACGCTGCACAATAGTAGTAATCGTGTATAATTATAAGTATAATTTGTATGTATTAGTATATTTATATTTTTAAGCTGTATTTTGTTTATTGTATTATATATGGGCCTCAGTTGCCTGAACTAAAATAAATAAATAAAAAAAAAAAAAAAAAAAAACTTTGGGTTTGACTTGTTTGTTGACGGGCCCTCCTACTTAAGCATTATTGCCCACTTGTTGCACGTTTGTTGTGCCCAGTAGCAATTTAGACGCCTTACCGCCTTAGACGTTTAATATTCTTGAGCTATCCTTCCCAATATGTGAACACAAATGATCAAGTAAATAAAATTAACTGCTTACTTAATAGGCGAGTTTACTGTCCCTCTGCTGATCACAGTACTCATTGGAAGCAATATTTTCCTTTCTTTAAAGCCACAAACACATTACCAACGTAATGTTTCAACGCAAAAAAAATATCCTTATCTTTTTGTTTGTAGTTCTAGGAACACGACATGAACACACCTGACCAAAACCACCAATTCACCATTTATTCGTTAACATTAGCAGTACAATAACCTGTGCATCTGTATCTCTTCCAGCACAAACGTAGTGATGAACTACACGGAGGTGGAGGGCAAGGTGCGCGAGGCGACGTCGGACGAGGCGTGGGGGCCCACGGGGCAGCAGATGCAGGAGCTCGCGCTCGCCACCTTCACCTACGAGCACTTCCCCGAGGTCATGTCCATGCTGTGGCGCCGCATGCTCCACGACAACCGCTCACATTGGCGCAGGACTTATAAGGTTAGTCATACATGTTACATGCCCTTTTTTTATCGATGGGAAATCGTCAGATGACCCCTCCCGCTGTTGGTGACAGCGGGAGGGAGTGTCAGACTTTTACCGACTAAAACCCACCGTGTTCCTTCGGGAGCCCTTTGTGTGCCAGGGCCGCGGTAACTCTTTCGAACAACCCGCAGCCCCGGCAGATGTTACATGCCTAGCGCGTCAAATATGGCCAAATTTCCCCCCCAGATAAAGGGAGGCCTTTCAAGCAGTATATGGCTTTAGGCTGTGACGAATATTACGTAGTCTTTGTCCTCGCTAACTCACCTTTCCTTACTTAATGTTTGTCCTCTCGCTTTATCTGAACTGACTCTTTTCTTCTCTCCTCCCTTTCTAAAGAAAGACAGAGTGAATGAAGGAAATAGATAGCTAGTCGTACCATGTCAATTTCAAAATCTTGCAAAAATACAAGTGCATACTATAGGTGTATCAGTCTAATCTATGTCGAGTTAAAGTATGCAAAGTCATCGCCTAATGATGGAACTCATTAGTGACTTCTGGAAATTGTTCAGTATTGGTTACACTTGGTATGCCACTAAAAACTGTAGCCTACGATAAGAACTCAACAAACCATCCATGTATAGTCAAACTAGCTCGTGCTGCGATTTCACCTCTTTCTGAGGCAACCATTTTCCACACTGATAAAAAGTAATCTTTGTCTTTTCTCAGGCGCTAGACTATCTGTGTTTCAAGTTTCATTTAAATCTTCGTTCAGTGGTTTTGGCGTGTAAGCCGGACGGACAAAGTTACTTTTGCATTTATGATTTAAGGTAGAAGTAAGGATGTTGCATATGCTAGAAAATAATATTTTTCTTTCAAAGACATGAATATGGTGTTATATTGTTGCAGTGCCTGCTACTCCTAAGCTACTTAGTCCGCAACGGTTCGGAGCGCGTGGTGACGTCGGCGCGGGAACACATATACGATCTGCGCTCGTTGGAGAACTACACATACGTCGACGACGTGGGGAAAGATCAGGTGACAAACTGGCCATATTATGTATTTCGAACAAGTTTCAAAATTAGCAAAAATGTATGTAAAAAGAAACAGAAAGGGGGCCCTATGAATATTGTGCAAAATTAAAGGTATAAGGCCAGTTGCACCTGCTATCTGACAGATAGTGACATAGATATGTTTTCAATTTAGATTACTATTGTATGGCATGATCTGTCAGATAGCTATCTAGAACCTGTGAAACTGGTCAATAGAGTCGGATTATAGATTTATTTACTATGCAACTATCAAAAATCGCGATGTTGCCATCAATCAATACCTAATAGAATTTTCTAGTGTATTAAAAATTTGATTTATTTATACCTTTATTTTGTTTTCCTAATGGACACAATAAATAACTAAAGTAAATACTTGCAGGGTATCAACATAAGGCACAAAGTGCGAGAGCTCATAGACTTCATACAAGACGACGAGAAACTGCGCGAGGAGAGGAAGAAGGCTAAGAAGAATAAGGACAAGTATATCGGTATGTCACATTGTCGTATCTATACTCGTATTATAAAGCTGAACAGGTCCTTTGTTTGACCGCGCTAATATCAGGTACAGGTTCAGCTGTGCCTGAAATTAGCCTGATCGTATTTGAAAAAATATTTCAGTGTCAGATGGGTTATCTGTCACCGAAAGAATTTATCCCGGTAGGCTCATAGGTTATTTTTATCGGTTGAGCAACCACGGGATATGGATGAAACCGCTGGCTGAAGCCAGTATTATATGTATAAGATGACTATAAGTCTCAACTCCAGACTCCTGGCTTTTACTAGTTTAAATGGAAACCCTTCTCCCATCTTGAAGCTGCCATAGAAACCTCTAATATATGTTTTAGAGATCACCTAGGTCTCAAAAAGTCTTATGATAGCAAGACAGACTTACTAAACTTATAGTAATCTCATAACTGTAACTGTGTTGTAATATTTTTGTATGTATGTTCTGCAGGCATGTCGTCGGAGGCGGTGGTGATGGGCATGCGCGGCAGTGCGGGCGGCTGGGGCGAGTACAGCGACCGCAGCGGGAACTGGGGTCTGTACCACATTATATTAACATTATTATTTATTTTGACCAAGATATAATCTTGGATTATTTCGTGCTTGTTTATATAAAAACTGCAGGTAAAGCAACTCTTGACACGGTCGGTCCGTATTTAAAGAGGCTTCCTGCTTTCATTTGCACAACTAGGACAGACATTATGATAAGTCAAGAATCTAACTATGTTGGCTAATTAGGTAACAAGGTTAGATTGTCGTTTAATGTGGCACACTGCTACTCAGCGGCATCCGATTACACTGGAAGTCGATTCTCTCTTTTAGAGAAAAGGCTAGATACATAATAACCTTACTTGTATGTGTTACAGAAGAACCGAAAGAGAGAAATGATGAAGACGAATACGAGAGAGAGGACTCAGACGGAGACTACGGGCATCACAGGGAGAGGAGACCACAGAAGTTAGTATAACATCAATAAGATTCTATAAATTGTATTGTATTAAGTTTATGTGATTGCATTTTTGGGGAAAAGGTGAGATTACACTAGTGTGTGGCACTTCTACACTACTTCGTGTGTCTATTCGCTTTATTAGATAGTTGCCTGTGAATATTTTAAAAGTGTCCGCGAAACTATGACCTTTGTGCATGTACAGACGACAGCACATCAAGTTACCACAATCTGTCTAATTTCTGTAATCGATTTTCAATCTTATTATAATGGAGGTAAGTTAGTGGTAAAATTTGACAGATTCGTATACGTTGACTTGTTGTCGTCTGTACAAGCTACGGACTCGCGACTATAGCACCAAAACCAAGAGGGTTTTGGTGGGATTTTACCTTAATGGTTGTTTTATCATAAAATCTGTTATGGGATTGGAGCCAAATTTTAAAAAAAGATTTGAGAATTTTCTATTTGTCTACTATTTTTGCTTCTTTATTATGTTGTTATACATTATTTATGAACTTCATTGCATACTTTTTTATGTGTTTGTTCCAGAGAGAACGTATACCGCGACTCAGACGTAGTGAGCTCAAGTCCTCCCCGCGCCCGCTCCGTGGAGCGCGCCGAGCGAGCCGAGCGCAACGAGCGGTTGGACCGCGCCGAGCGCGCCGACAGGGCAGAGCGCGCTGACAGGGCCGAGCGAGCCGCACCCAAACCCTTCAGCATTAACCTTAAGAGCCCCGCCAAGCAGAAGCCTGCCACGCCCGTCAAGAAAATTGATTTAGGTAAGTGCTTTTGGTATTTTAGCTCATCTTTTTTTTATCGTCGGCTGTGGTATAACAACTTGAGAGAGTGTCGGACTTTTACTGACTAAAACCCAACATGTTCCTCCGGGAACCCTTTGTGTGCCAGAGCCACGGTAACTCGCGCGAACAGCCCGCAGCATTTTCAGCACATCAAAGCCAAGTAGGCCATTCTCGAATAACATTAGCTATATTTCGTCCAGGTAGAAGAATAAATGTTTCAATAGAAAATACAAATATTTGCATTTTTAAGCAAAACATAAGTGTAGATGTGAAAAATATGAACCAGTAACAAATTAAATATTATAATAATCAAATTACCTGTATTCAGACAATCTAATTACATTCTATCTGGAGCTTGATTACGTAACCACTACAAACGCAATTAACCAAAAACAAATATCACATCACCAAAATATCACACTTCACTTACCATCATTCATATGCTCTCTCTCTTCCCCCCACACAGGAGCAGCAGCATCATACGGCAAATCCTCGTCATCATCAGCCCCCGCCCCCCAGAGCCAGCAGTCGCAGGAACTGCTAGACGACCTGTTCAAGACCTGTGCAGCACCGGCCGAGCCAGCACGAGGGATCGACTCCTCTAATGTGCTAGACGACTTCGATCCTAGGTAATCACTAACAAAAGAAAACATCATCTACTTAGCGTCAACTAAGCCTACTTACCTAGAGCAACTGCCTGTTTGGCCTTCTTAACCCAGATAGCCAAGTAACCATATTGTTAAAAGTCATGGCACTTCACAGAACAACTCCAGCCTTTCATTGATTTTGACTATAAAATCGTATCTCATATAGAACATTTAATAACTTCACTATAAAAAGCTAACCTAACGTAACAATTTGAGCCACCGTGCCGTGCCGTGCCGTCATGTATCACGTGTGCCACCTTGTGTCACGTATCGACATGTCTTGTGCCACGTATGTCACCTTAGACTTTGTAGCTCCTGACTATGCGTAACTACCCGATTTCATCAAAATCTGTTCAAATGTTTGCTTGTGAAAAAGTAACAAATACCCACTCCAGAAACTTTCCCATTTATTATAAACTCACAAATCCATCACGATCAACCCACAAACCAACTTATATTCAACTTTATTACAGAGCCGAAGAACCGCCTCAACCACGGAAAGTGTCGAATGAATTCGGTGACTTCACGAACGCGTTCGGTCCCCCCGCCAACAACAACGAGGGATTCGCCGACTTCTCCAGCGCCTTCACCGACAACAACACAGCGAGTGTCAACAACACCAACGTATTGCTCGACTCTAGTAATAATTTGATGAGTGGGAGCAATAATTTGATGGGAGCGAGCAACAANTGTGGTGAGAGTGCCAACTGAGCATCTCTCAAAGTACATGGATCCGGAATTTTGGCCGAAAGGTGTTGTTTTCCGGCGATTCCGTGGCCGGATACCCGATACCGCGCGATACACGACGCCGACGCTGCACAATAGTAGTAATCGTGTATAATTATAAGTATAATTTGTATGTATTAGTATATTTATATTTTTAAGCTGTATTTTGTTTATTGTATTATATATGGGCCTCAGTTGCCTGAACTAAAATAAATAAATAAAAAAAAAAAAAAAAAAAAACTTTGGGTTTGACTTGTTTGTTGACGGGCCCTCCTACTTAAGCATTATTGCCCACTTGTTGCACGTTTGTTGTGCCCAGTAGCAATTTAGACGCCTTACCGCCTTAGACGTTTAATATTCTTGAGCTATCCTTCCCAATATGTGAACACAAATGATCAAGTAAATAAAATTAACTGCTTACTTAATAGGCGAGTTTACTGTCCCTCTGCTGATCACAGTACTCATTGGAAGCAATATTTTCCTTTCTTTAAAGCCACAAACACATTACCAACGTAATGTTTCAACGCAAAAAAAATATCCTTATCTTTTTGTTTGTAGTTCTAGGAACACGACATGAACACACCTGACCAAAACCACCAATTCACCATTTATTCGTTAACATTAGCAGTACAATAACCTGTGCATCTGTATCTCTTCCAGCACAAACGTAGTGATGAACTACACGGAGGTGGAGGGCAAGGTGCGCGAGGCGACGTCGGACGAGGCGTGGGGGCCCACGGGGCAGCAGATGCAGGAGCTCGCGCTCGCCACCTTCACCTACGAGCACTTCCCCGAGGTCATGTCCATGCTGTGGCGCCGCATGCTCCACGACAACCGCTCACATTGGCGCAGGACTTATAAGGTTAGTCATACATGTTACATGCCCTTTTTTTATCGATGGGAAATCGTCAGATGACCCCTCCCGCTGTTGGTGACAGCGGGAGGGAGTGTCAGACTTTTACCGACTAAAACCCACCGTGTTCCTTCGGGAGCCCTTTGTGTGCCAGGGCCGCGGTAACTCTTTCGAACAACCCGCAGCCCCGGCAGATGTTACATGCCTAGCGCGTCAAATATGGCCAAATTTCCCCCCCAGATAAAGGGAGGCCTTTCAAGCAGTATATGGCTTTAGGCTGTGACGAATATTACGTAGTCTTTGTCCTCGCTAACTCACCTTTCCTTACTTAATGTTTGTCCTCTCGCTTTATCTGAACTGACTCTTTTCTTCTCTCCTCCCTTTCTAAAGAAAGACAGAGTGAATGAAGGAAATAGATAGCTAGTCGTACCATGTCAATTTCAAAATCTTGCAAAAATACAAGTGCATACTATAGGTGTATCAGTCTAATCTATGTCGAGTTAAAGTATGCAAAGTCATCGCCTAATGATGGAACTCATTAGTGACTTCTGGAAATTGTTCAGTATTGGTTACACTTGGTATGCCACTAAAAACTGTAGCCTACGATAAGAACTCAACAAACCATCCATGTATAGTCAAACTAGCTCGTGCTGCGATTTCACCTCTTTCTGAGGCAACCATTTTCCACACTGATAAAAAGTAATCTTTGTCTTTTCTCAGGCGCTAGACTATCTGTGTTTCAAGTTTCATTTAAATCTTCGTTCAGTGGTTTTGGCGTGTAAGCCGGACGGACAAAGTTACTTTTGCATTTATGATTTAAGGTAGAAGTAAGGATGTTGCATATGCTAGAAAATAATATTTTTCTTTCAAAGACATGAATATGGTGTTATATTGTTGCAGTGCCTGCTACTCCTAAGCTACTTAGTCCGCAACGGTTCGGAGCGCGTGGTGACGTCGGCGCGGGAACACATATACGATCTGCGCTCGTTGGAGAACTACACATACGTCGACGACGTGGGGAAAGATCAGGTGACAAACTGGCCATATTATGTATTTCGAACAAGTTTCAAAATTAGCAAAAATGTATGTAAAAAGAAACAGAAAGGGGGCCCTATGAATATTGTGCAAAATTAAAGGTATAAGGCCAGTTGCACCTGCTATCTGACAGATAGTGACATAGATATGTTTTCAATTTAGATTACTATTGTATGGCATGATCTGTCAGATAGCTATCTAGAACCTGTGAAACTGGTCAATAGAGTCGGATTATAGATTTATTTACTATGCAACTATCAAAAATCGCGATGTTGCCATCAATCAATACCTAATAGAATTTTCTAGTGTATTAAAAATTTGATTTATTTATACCTTTATTTTGTTTTCCTAATGGACACAATAAATAACTAAAGTAAATACTTGCAGGGTATCAACATAAGGCACAAAGTGCGAGAGCTCATAGACTTCATACAAGACGACGAGAAACTGCGCGAGGAGAGGAAGAAGGCTAAGAAGAATAAGGACAAGTATATCGGTATGTCACATTGTCGTATCTATACTCGTATTATAAAGCTGAACAGGTCCTTTGTTTGACCGCGCTAATATCAGGTACAGGTTCAGCTGTGCCTGAAATTAGCCTGATCGTATTTGAAAAAATATTTCAGTGTCAGATGGGTTATCTGTCACCGAAAGAATTTATCCCGGTAGGCTCATAGGTTATTTTTATCGGTTGAGCAACCACGGGATATGGATGAAACCGCTGGCTGAAGCCAGTATTATATGTATAAGATGACTATAAGTCTCAACTCCAGACTCCTGGCTTTTACTAGTTTAAATGGAAACCCTTCTCCCATCTTGAAGCTGCCATAGAAACCTCTAATATATGTTTTAGAGATCACCTAGGTCTCAAAAAGTCTTATGATAGCAAGACAGACTTACTAAACTTATAGTAATCTCATAACTGTAACTGTGTTGTAATATTTTTGTATGTATGTTCTGCAGGCATGTCGTCGGAGGCGGTGGTGATGGGCATGCGCGGCAGTGCGGGCGGCTGGGGCGAGTACAGCGACCGCAGCGGGAACTGGGGTCTGTACCACATTATATTAACATTATTATTTATTTTGACCAAGATATAATCTTGGATTATTTCGTGCTTGTTTATATAAAAACTGCAGGTAAAGCAACTCTTGACACGGTCGGTCCGTATTTAAAGAGGCTTCCTGCTTTCATTTGCACAACTAGGACAGACATTATGATAAGTCAAGAATCTAACTATGTTGGCTAATTAGGTAACAAGGTTAGATTGTCGTTTAATGTGGCACACTGCTACTCAGCGGCATCCGATTACACTGGAAGTCGATTCTCTCTTTTAGAGAAAAGGCTAGATACATAATAACCTTACTTGTATGTGTTACAGAAGAACCGAAAGAGAGAAATGATGAAGACGAATACGAGAGAGAGGACTCAGACGGAGACTACGGGCATCACAGGGAGAGGAGACCACAGAAGTTAGTATAACATCAATAAGATTCTATAAATTGTATTGTATTAAGTTTATGTGATTGCATTTTTGGGGAAAAGGTGAGATTACACTAGTGTGTGGCACTTCTACACTACTTCGTGTGTCTATTCGCTTTATTAGATAGTTGCCTGTGAATATTTTAAAAGTGTCCGCGAAACTATGACCTTTGTGCATGTACAGACGACAGCACATCAAGTTACCACAATCTGTCTAATTTCTGTAATCGATTTTCAATCTTATTATAATGGAGGTAAGTTAGTGGTAAAATTTGACAGATTCGTATACGTTGACTTGTTGTCGTCTGTACAAGCTACGGACTCGCGACTATAGCACCAAAACCAAGAGGGTTTTGGTGGGATTTTACCTTAATGGTTGTTTTATCATAAAATCTGTTATGGGATTGGAGCCAAATTTTAAAAAAAGATTTGAGAATTTTCTATTTGTCTACTATTTTTGCTTCTTTATTATGTTGTTATACATTATTTATGAACTTCATTGCATACTTTTTTATGTGTTTGTTCCAGAGAGAACGTATACCGCGACTCAGACGTAGTGAGCTCAAGTCCTCCCCGCGCCCGCTCCGTGGAGCGCGCCGAGCGAGCCGAGCGCAACGAGCGGTTGGACCGCGCCGAGCGCGCCGACAGGGCAGAGCGCGCTGACAGGGCCGAGCGAGCCGCACCCAAACCCTTCAGCATTAACCTTAAGAGCCCCGCCAAGCAGAAGCCTGCCACGCCCGTCAAGAAAATTGATTTAGGTAAGTGCTTTTGGTATTTTAGCTCATCTTTTTTTTATCGTCGGCTGTGGTATAACAACTTGAGAGAGTGTCGGACTTTTACTGACTAAAACCCAACATGTTCCTCCGGGAACCCTTTGTGTGCCAGAGCCACGGTAACTCGCGCGAACAGCCCGCAGCATTTTCAGCACATCAAAGCCAAGTAGGCCATTCTCGAATAACATTAGCTATATTTCGTCCAGGTAGAAGAATAAATGTTTCAATAGAAAATACAAATATTTGCATTTTTAAGCAAAACATAAGTGTAGATGTGAAAAATATGAACCAGTAACAAATTAAATATTATAATAATCAAATTACCTGTATTCAGACAATCTAATTACATTCTATCTGGAGCTTGATTACGTAACCACTACAAACGCAATTAACCAAAAACAAATATCACATCACCAAAATATCACACTTCACTTACCATCATTCATATGCTCTCTCTCTTCCCCCCACACAGGAGCAGCAGCATCATACGGCAAATCCTCGTCATCATCAGCCCCCGCCCCCCAGAGCCAGCAGTCGCAGGAACTGCTAGACGACCTGTTCAAGACCTGTGCAGCACCGGCCGAGCCAGCACGAGGGATCGACTCCTCTAATGTGCTAGACGACTTCGATCCTAGGTAATCACTAACAAAAGAAAACATCATCTACTTAGCGTCAACTAAGCCTACTTACCTAGAGCAACTGCCTGTTTGGCCTTCTTAACCCAGATAGCCAAGTAACCATATTGTTAAAAGTCATGGCACTTCACAGAACAACTCCAGCCTTTCATTGATTTTGACTATAAAATCGTATCTCATATAGAACATTTAATAACTTCACTATAAAAAGCTAACCTAACGTAACAATTTGAGCCACCGTGCCGTGCCGTGCCGTCATGTATCACGTGTGCCACCTTGTGTCACGTATCGACATGTCTTGTGCCACGTATGTCACCTTAGACTTTGTAGCTCCTGACTATGCGTAACTACCCGATTTCATCAAAATCTGTTCAAATGTTTGCTTGTGAAAAAGTAACAAATACCCACTCCAGAAACTTTCCCATTTATTATAAACTCACAAATCCATCACGATCAACCCACAAACCAACTTATATTCAACTTTATTACAGAGCCGAAGAACCGCCTCAACCACGGAAAGTGTCGAATGAATTCGGTGACTTCACGAACGCGTTCGGTCCCCCCGCCAACAACAACGAGGGATTCGCCGACTTCTCCAGCGCCTTCACCGACAACAACACAGCGAGTGTCAACAACACCAACGTATTGCTCGACTCTAGTAATAATTTGATGAGTGGGAGCAATAATTTGATGGGAGCGAGCAACAATTTGATGGGAGCGAGCAATAATTTGATGAGTGCGGGCAATAATTTAATGGGAGCGAGTAATAACTTGATGAATTCCGGCAGCAGTTTGCTTAGTTCCAGTATGAATATGAATACAGGTGAGATTTTAATTTGTAGTTAGTAAAATTGTGTATCTTATTTTAATAGTGTCTGAAATAGAGCTAATTCGATATCCCACCTAGAGTAAAATATCCCAAAAAAAGAGTGTTATGTGATTTGGAAATACACAACAAAACACATAATAGCCCAAGAGGTAGTGAACCCTCCGACTAACGGTCGGCCTGTAAGGTTAGAAATTTGTGAAGTGATGAGTCATAGTACACCAAGGCCAACAGCAAAGACCTGGCAGGCCTCAGCCCTGCACATCATCATGCATTTTATTTTTCAAAATGTAAAATTATTGCGAAAAAAAAACTTCCTTCTGTAAGCTTCAAAATTTAATAGAATATAGTTTATTTATTGGTAATCATGGAAAAAAATTGCCAGGCGATTTGAGTAAGCAGAAGTATCTGCCAGGCGACTCGGAAGGTGCATAGAAATAGCTAGACATGAAATAATTCATGTCTAGCTATCTATTAATTAGAAATAATGTGAACTGTTACTTTGATTTTCATACAAATTTATGAATAAAAAACCGGCCAAGTGCGAGTTCGACAAGTTAAGTTGCACATTATTTCTAATAGATGGCGCTACTAGTAACAATTATTTCATGTCTAGCTATTTCTATGCACCTTTCGAGTCGCCTGGCAGATACTTCTGCTTACTCAAATCGCCTGGCAATTTTTTTCCATGATTACCAATAAATAAACTATATTCTATTAAATTTTGAAGCTTACAGAAGGAAGTTTTTTTTTCGTAATAATTTTACATTTTGAAAAATAAAATGCATGATGATGTGCAGGGCTGAGGCCTGCCAGGTCTTTGCTGTTGGCCTTGGTGTACTATGACTCATCACTTCACAAATTTCTAGCCTTACAGGCCGACCGTTAGTCGGAGGGTTCACTAGCTCTCAGGTTATAACCATTCATGACAGTTGGGTAAAAAACTTTTTATTTAAATAAAAACAACAGGAAATGGGTTTCATTAGTATGTATTAGTAATGTTGTATAACTCATTATAGCAATTACAAAAAAAAAACATAGCCATTGAAATACCTGTATATTTTTCATTCCGTAAATGGGTGTAATTACTTAATTCTTAGCTACAACATACCTTTAACTTAGTCTCCCAATCGTTTACCAAGTATTCATGAAATTTTAGCTAATCCTGTCCAATATCCCTAACAGCCCCGTCATCGAACTTGGACCTGCTGAGCTCGCTGTCCCCCGCGCCGCTGTCGGCGGTGGACGCGCTGTCGGACAGCCTGTCTACCGCCACGCTGCAGCCCGCACTCGCGCCAGGTCAGTACACACGGGTTCTATACTTATTTAGGTGAATACTTCCACTGGTAGCGGGAATTAAAATAGCGGTGAAATGTTGTTTTTGTGTTTTACCTAAGTTAACATTCGGTATGAAGCGTGATCTCATTTTTGCGCGATGATTTAAAGTAATTTTTGATCTCCTTATTTACACCAAAAGTACTTACAACCAAATGTTATCCCATATACACTTACTTTTCGCATTAAAAAGTTTATAGGATTAATTTTGAATGTAATTGTAAGAACTTACGTAAAACGTCGAAAAACCATTTAATTTGAATTTCCCACTTCCAGTCGAAGCGTTCATTTTAAAGGCTGTTTGATCTAAAAGCAATAAAATTGTTCCAATTTGTCGCGCCTTAATAAACATGCTTGTCACACAAAAACATACCAGTTATTCGCCAAACTTTTGTCGTTACGGAACATCGCGCGAATCGCTAAAACCATTTTTAGGTACAGACGATAGCAGGCCAACCTACCCAAGTCTGAAATTTAACGAATCCAACATTAACCTTCCACTATTGTGATAAGGTTCAAAACCCATTGATGAAATTTGACAATTTGAGGTAGGTTGATGTGCTGGCGTTTGTACTAATGGTGGTGCAGGGAGGTTTATGGGCTACATGCGCGTACGCTTGTGAAGAATTTAGTTTTAAGTTTGGCGAAAACAAGCTTTTCGTGGTTCAAGGAACTTGCACAAGCGAGCCGCTTGTGATAGAAATTGGCATCTACTGGCATGCGTACCTCGATTTACTGGCATGCAATATTGTGTGGCACACAAATGCCATTTTCTGGCATTTGTGTTCTGGGCCTAAAGGACACACTATAATATTTATGTACCCTATGTTTTTCAAAAATGTTATTAGTTTTAAGTATAAGATGTTTTAACTTAAGTCGATATAAGTATTATATTATTTTTATTGATGTTGAAAACCTGTTTGCGGCTATTTTACTTTATTATGGCAGCATGTTGTGTGTAATTAAGGTTTCAATATGTATTCCTTTTGTTGTTTTTTTGATTGATTGCTTAAATTGATACCTGTTTAGTTGCCTTCTTACGTAATTATATTTACATGTGTATAATTTAAGGACTGTTTTATATTTATAAAATCGTTATTTCGCTGTTAGGAGCACTTTGAAAAAGATTTCGTTTTGTTCGACTTATTTTCAAGCAATCATCGCATGAATCGTTTGCGGTCAAAGCTCCCAACACTCCGTCAGTCCGCGCGTAACACTCCCGCAGTCCGCGCGTGACACTCCCTCAGCCGCGCGTAGCACTCCATCAGTCCGCGCGTATCACTCCCTCGGCCGCGCGTAGCACTCCATCAGTCCGCGCGTATCACTCCCTCTGCCGCGCGTAGCACTCCATCAGTCCGCGCGTATCACTCCCTCGGCCGCGTGTAGCACTCCATCAGTCCGCGCGTATCACTCCCTCTGCCGCGCGTAGCACTCCATCAGTCCGCGCGTATCACTCACGCAGTCCGCGCGTGACACTCCCTCGGCTGCGTATAACACTCCATCAGTCCGCGCGTATCACTCCCTCAGCCGCGCGTAGCACTCCATCAGTCCGTGCGTATCACATCCTCGGCCGCGCGTAGCACTCCATCAGTCCGCGCGTATCACTTCCTCGGACGTGCGTAGCACTCCATCAGTCCGCGCGTATCATTCCCTCGGCCGCGCGTAGCACTCCATCAGTCCGCGCGTATCATTCCCTCGGCCGCGCGTAGCACTCCATCAGTCCGCGCGTATCACTCCCTCGGCCGCGCGTAGCACTCCATCAGTCCGCGCGTATCATTCCATCGTCACCAAACATTGTGCTGCGCAGAGACCAATTTTAGATATCAGCGAGTGACGGGGGTGGGGGAGAAATAATATAGATGGAGATGCGCTGACTTGCTCTGAATTTAGTTTTGGAATGACATCGACTTTTACGAGAACTGAACATACTTACGAGTGTATGGCGGTCTCATACCTTAAGCAGAGAGGAAGGCGCGGAAATAGCGTCTCCAATTGGTGAAAAATTGGGTTTAGTGGGATGGGATTATTATTCCAGTTTGAACACCCAGATGATTTCACCTGGATGATCAAAGTGGAATACTTCGTAGTATGGGCGAATTTCAATAGTATTACTTTAATTTGTGTATTGCCAATTTTGTTGGAACCTTGAGATTTATTGCTGAACGATGTATGAATCATGTATATTATTTAAAAAAATATATTGTCAGACGTTATTCTGCTCGATACTACTTCTTTGTGTGTTTTAAGTTAGTCAGAAATTGGAATGTCTAAGCTATTATGTGGATCGTGTGTATTAAATATTCTTAATATTTATTGTTTTAGCTGATAGTTTTATAATTTTGTTCCTGAAAGATACGCTTATTTGTTACGTGGCTTATTATTATTTTTATTTAGCACGGTTTTCGTTTATAAAATGTGTTTATCGTGTCGACTTGGAGCGTGAATTTTCAATCGATTTATTGGAATATCAATTCGTGTCATTTGACATGGATGATCTATTGTTTTACCGGGTTAAAAACAACGCAAACGTTATATGTGTTTTATTTGAACGTTACAAAAGTGCATGTGTGACCGACGAACGAACCAAACAGTTTTGGACACTTTCAGGATTTTTTTCGTTGCAGGCGAAGGCAAGGGCACGACGTGCCAGCGGGCGCTGCGCCGCGCCGCCCTGCACGTGCAGGCCGCCGGCCGCGTGCGCAGCGCCGCTGCCATGCAGGCGCTGCAGGCCGCGCTGACGGACGCCCGCGCCGCCCTGCCCGGGCCCCTCACGCTGCAGCGCCTCACGCGCGCTGACAGGCCCTCACTCACGGGCCGCACGCTGGACGCGTACGCCGACCTGCTGACGGCAGTGGCGCGCGCGCTGCTGCCGCAGTGGCCGCTGTGCCGGCGCGAGATCCTCGAGCTCTTCACCGTGGAGGAGGGCTTCCACAACGCGCACGAGACGCTCACCCTCATCTGCAACTTCCTCAAAAACGACACCAACAAGACCTCCCTGAAGGCCATGTCGGACATACTCGTCGCGTACATCAAGAGCGAAATCATATTCACGGCAATAGTAGACTGCTGCACGCCCGACCACGAACAGAACGATACCGACCAGCGAGACGACGCCTGGGAGCACTACGTACAGTTGCTGACGACACTGCCGCAGAGAGTTGCCAATAGATTAGAGATCGAGACCCCGAAGACTTTCTCACATGAAAACTTTGCTTATTATTTGATATTCCACGTGATAAGGGCGATAGATTTCATGTCCAACAGCAGTTTCTACCAAAGCACGCAGTATAGAATTAAAGCTCTGTCTCACTTGCTGTCGAAAATTATCACAAACTTCTACATGGGCGGCGACTCTCCCGTGGTGGCCGGCTTCGTGGACATACTGTTCGCGTGGACTGAAACTTGCGAACAAAATCGATACGTCAAGCGAAAACTTATACAAACATTACTCAAACATTTATCTCGTCAAGCGATAGAATATATAAGCATAATATTACTTAAGAAGTGTCCCATACACTATAAAGCTGATCAACAGATCATCTACAACGTCATCGGTGATAACTTCGACACGAACAATGATTGGAAGGAAATACTCAGTTTTAAGATACCTTTTTACGTAAAACCTAAAGACTACAAAGATACCACGATACAGGAGAATTTGTTATACTACCTGTCGTACTCGAAGAACTCCGAGGGGACCATGCACGACCTGATACTGAGGTTAGCCACAGTGTGGGCTGACGTCAGACTCATCAATACGTCTAACTTACTGGAGCATATTTACATCTCCCAGTTACTGATCCTAGCAGTGCGCTACAGGGTCACCATGTCGCTGTGGAGTAAGTCAGTTTGGAAGACTTCAGAACTCAAGAACATTTTGCTGCAAGGCATGAGCAAACATCTGGACGTGTTGTCCCCGGAGTTCCGCTGCGTGGGCACTGCTACCATAGAGATAATACTCAAAATAATGCAGGAACTAGAAACAGATAAAAAACCAGAACTCAAATTCCAATACGACGATATGGGAGCCTCCTGCAAAGAAATATATCAGAATCTAAAAGATTTGTCGCACCGATGTCTGATAGACCACAGACGCAAGGGGCCTGCCAACTACGTGCCTCGACAGGTGAATTTGAAGAAAACGCTAGATTATATCGCGAAGAGATTCGCTAACGACGAGAACTCTAGAGCGCACAATACTCAAGTCACTTGTGCAGTCAAGGGCCGAGAACAAACTAAGGAAATAGTCAAAACTATTATATCTGTTAAACTAGACGCGTTAGACGGCAAACCGAATGATCTAGACTCGGACGACGATCTAGTACCTTATGACATGAGTAATGATACTCCTGCCAGCGCTAAGAAACATCCCAAATATCTGAGAGATTTGATAGAACTGATCGTCGATGCACTCGATGTGGAACTATTTGAAGGCAGCGTGCAAGTGGCCGAGGAATTAGTTAATCGGCAACTCAGGGACGAGGAGCCGAAGGTTGTGACCGAGCTGTTGGACTTGTTCGTGCATCTCGAGGCCAAATACCAAATAGATGACTTCGACAATATAAAGTTTAGGACGTGTGTGGCAATAGTATGTCAACAGCCAGACGTAGCGGCCCCCCATCTCTGCAAGGAAATACATACAGACGTAGGACGATACTCGATCGCAACCAAAATGTTCATGTTAGACGTACTATCCGAAGCTGTGAATAGGATAGCTGATGTGTACGCACAAAAAGATAAATCTCCACCTAAAACTGAAATAATTTGCGAGCCGCAGCAAGATGTACCGCCTGAAGAGATAATAAGGCGAAGACTTATTAATAAAACGAGGTACTTCCACACGATAAAGCCGCATCCATTTTCTAAAGCTAAGAAAAATAAGTTTGCGGCTGTTGCTGATAGCTTCTTCTATCCACTAGTGGGGGGCTGGGGATACAATCAGCTGACTCTTAGCCAACACAACCTCAGGCAAGATGTCGACAATATACTATTGTTAAAATATCTGCAAGTTGTTGGTAATGTGGTGCTAGCGTCGAAAAACTGTCCCAAAGTCACATCATACTGTTGGGAGGTTGTTAAAATAGTGCTATACATGCGATATACCCCGGATCCGACGATACAGATGAGTGTCCTGTCACTCCTGGCGTCTGTGCTCATCGCTCTGCCGGCTAGTATACTTAAAGTGGAGTTCTTCGACGTCATGATGGAGTTGCGCTCGTGGCTCGTCGACTGCCTCAAGAACATAGACTTGACCATGAGGCTCGGCGGTCCCAAGTCAGAATCGGCGATATTCGCTGGACAAGTGTTAGCGTTACTGGAGAAAAGTTTAGGAGACACCGAGTAATACTATCGTATTATGAAAATGTCTAAACTGGTAGTTTTGTAAGTGTAGTGATTGTCATTCTGAATGTAAGTGGTAGTGGCCAGGCCATCAACTGAGATTCCATGTAATTCTGTTAGGTTTAAGTTTTGCTACTTGATTACAACATTGTATTAATTCCTATGATCTGTGTCTGTGTATACCCACCGTCAATAAATACTTAATGTCAACAGTACCATGTTTTATTTCACAACGCCACTGTTACTTAAAGAATGTTGCTAAAGACGCCTTTCAAATAGCCACTTTGCTGCTAAAGTTTCATACATTCTTTATGTAAGAACCTAGCACAGCCGCATAATCACAAAAATCAGAACAGGAATAAATACATTTGAACAATCCAAACAGGTATTCAGCCGACACCCGTGGGTCTCCTGAACCCCATAGCAGCCAGCAGCCAGCAGGCCGCGGCCGCCAAGCCCGCCAGCAAGCTGGGCGCCACGTGGGCCGACACGTCGGGCGCCATCAACATCGACGTGGACAACCTGCTGGCGCCCCGCTCCCCCCGCGCCGGGCCCGCGCCCTCCATCAACCAGCTGAAGTCGTCCCCCTCCAGCCCCGCGCGCGTGCCCCTCCCGCAGCCGCCGCTGCAGAGCTACATGATGCAGAACAGCCTCATGAACAACAACTTCGCGAGCCCGGCGGCCGGGCAGGCGATGCGGCCCGCCTTCGCCAACCAGAACTCCTTCCTCCAATGATATTGGTTACTGGCAGATATTTGCCAGAATGGTTGAGTTAGATTTAGTTGCGGATTGGAGCAATGGTAGAAAACAATTTAATTCCATTCTTTTTAATATGTTCTGTATAGAGTATTACGATATCATTTTAATTGAGTTGTGTACGTTTTCGTGCTCAAAACTCATCGCTAGTAATTTTCTTACATTATTTTAAAATGTCCGTTGATTTTGCATGTGTATAAGCTTTTTTCAATAAACGCCTATCCCAAAGTTCCTCTAATTTATTAGTAGATTAATATCAATATTTAATCTGACAATAAAATTAAATCGCACTTTTGTGATGCGAAGTCGAAGTAGCGGTAGGAAGCGAAACAATATCATGATATACTTACCGCTGTTTGCTAGTAAGGTGACATACCATTGCTCCAAAACCTAAAGTACCTATCGATGTGGGTTTCGGAAATTAGTACTAAAAGTGAAATGAAAACAATTTTTATACGAATTTGATATTATAATAAATTTGGCGAGGCCCACGCATGTACATAAGTACATATCAAAATATATCGCCTGATATTATTTGTGTTGTTTCGCTCTAGTGGCTGAGGTAAAGCGAGACTAATATATTGTTTAAACGTCAGAATTTATTTTAAAAATCTACTTAAACTTTCTTCAAACCATACCGCTTTAAGGGTAGGAGTCGAATATCTATGAATTAGGCGTCTCTCAACGAAATATGTGTAAAATCCTTAGAATATTCGCTTTGAAGATGCGAATTACTACTTAAAACAATGTGGGAAAGGTATTCCACGGTGTGCATATCTTATTCGGTACACATGTACCCTTCATGCGGCTCAAGTATTACAATGTTTGCAGTAAAACAACTGCGGATCCCTGTTTTCAATGAAATTAATGCAAAACATTTAGTCTACGGGTGTAAGACAGAAGCAATACAATCTATAACTCAAAAAAATATATCAAAATGTTCTACTTTTATTGTTAATGGTTTACTTTTTTTTCTTTAAAAACTGTTTGAAATTACTATGTTAACTTGTGAAATTTGGTTTTACGTCTTTGTAATCTAATGCTCACTTTACATTCCTTCCAATTATTTCCTACTTAAGTTAATAAAATTATACATTTCTTGAAATTATTCTATTTATTTAAATAAAAATTACCCATTTTTAATTTGTCAAAATCACGTATTATGAATTAATAATGAAATCCCTAGATAACTGCCATATTCAAAGGAATTATCTGATAGCTAAGCTCAGTTAGAATTAGCTAAGTAAGCCAGCTCTAATGATTAGATAGATACACACTTGTCATGTGACTCATTGTACATCTATTGCTCGGGACGAGGCAGACTTTCACACTAAATAATTTGTTCTATGGCGCAGCGTTCACCACTGCATTCGTGTGCTTCTACTGTCTCGAAAGTCCTAATAACTTAAGCAGATGCCAGCACAACACTAGCAAAGAAAAGACTGCCTCGACTCAAGCAACAGTGAATTAACTCGAAACATTAACAAATTGTAAAGAATTTATCTTCTTAGAAACTGATCAACATCATTAAACTATAAAGAACAATTTATCGACTATAACGACACGCTTAGACAACAGGATCGATGACTTTATCGATAAAAAGTATCGATATCAAATGGTAGCGTATCCGACGTTATAGGAATATTTTTATACCCGCTTGGAGTAGCCGATGTGTAGTGTCAAACCCTTAGTGTTACAGTGTTTTTGATGTAAGTGTTACAATAATTAATAATATATTGTATTATAGTAATGTATGTACGTACTTATGTTATTGCGTTTGCTCGCAATGTAACGTGGGAGAAATTGATGAGATTTGAAAAGTATTATTGTGTTAGGAACATATGAGCTTAAATGGAATGTATGAATATCTTGTAGAACGGGAAAATTTTACTCATTTGTATTTGAAATGACAATACATGGTAAAGTTCTAAATGAAAATATTTACTGTAATTTGAACTTTAAAAGATCAAAACAGGTGTGTTATCAGCTAGAAAAATGGACAAGTTTATTGTTAGTTATTGGATATACGCGGTATATTGCAAGCAAACGTAATACATAACTAAAAGAGTTTGAGATGCGGAATGAATTTGTATACTGGTAGGAAGTTACAAGTAGGGATATATCCTTCATTATTATTGTTTTGTACTTAAAATGTTTGTTTGTATGTAATCATGAAATTTTCAAAGCTTTACGTCACAGCACTGAGTTATCTATGCATTTAATAAAATTCATTCCGTTTTTATACAGGCGTTGTGTTACGGCAGCTCTTAAATTATTATTTCTATTTGAAATAGTTAACTGTTATATTTATCAGGTTGTTATATTGGTCAGTTCATGTAGTATGCATGAAATGTACATCACAAACGGCTGACTATTTTAAACGGAAATAAGTTAAAATGTAATTTATTTTAATGTGTATTATTTTATCACTTGCTTATAATGCGTCTTAGAGAACAAAATCAATCAGAATTGGGACCAAAGTATCAAAATTATTTTACTGGATCGTAAGCGGGCGCATTATATCGGCGACAGTTTCATTTAATATATACTTATTCCTTTGTTTAAAGATCGTTCTCTTACGTTAATTCCATAACTCATTTCTGACATTGGCAGAATCGTCGAATCATCCACCAACGAAAAATAGAATAAAACAAACTTTACCAGGTTCTTAAATAATTCAACTACATTCGGTAAACTTAATTAGTTTTTTTTTTTATAAAAGTGTTTACATCACTTGTTTTCTCAATCTACTAATATTACATTGAAATATACATTAAAGGCGGAAAAAATATTATTCGTGAACTAAGGTTCCATTCAGTATATTATTTAAATGTTGGTATTAAATGAAACTGACGTACAATCAATTTAGAGTGCTTCTGTAATCTTGGTGCGTAGTTTTATTTTGAAATTAATAGTTTGAGGTTTCTTCAAGATCATGGGTTATAGTTGCACCCCACTTGCAGATTAAACACACACAAAATGATAATGTGGACAAACGTCTCAATTGATGTTACTGAAATTAATTTTAAACTATACATAAGACAAAGTGTCGGCCCGAGATTAACTAAGGGGAAATTATGGCCTTAGTTTCAACTAAATTGTCACACTATTGATAATTTTGATGCTATTTTTAGTAATTAGTGATGTCCTTTAATCTGTAACGTGGGATTAGGGAATGCAATCCCGGCCCTTTTTTCCAATCCCGGGATTGCGGGACTGAATAAAGACAAGCCCGGGATCCCGGGATAGTTTCGGGATTGACAATTTGAAGTAAAAACTTCAAAAATTATTAATTGTAATCTTTATTTAATTTTTTGTCCGTCTGTCTGTTTGTATAACCGTTAAAGAAACAAAAACTAATCGACGGATTTTAACGAAACTTGGTACAATTTATTATTTATACTCCTGAGCTAGTTATAGTATACTTTTTATGACGCTACAATCAATAGGAGCAGAGCAGTGAAGGAAAATGTTGGGAAAACGGGAGAAGTTACTCCCTGTCCTATTAGAATTTGACATCAGACTTTTTCAGATCTTTGATTATGATGACCCATTGTCGCTGGCATAAGCGACAATGCCCGCGTACGAAGTGGCTGGCAGAAGCTAGTTAAACATATAAAAAATCTTCTTAAGAAAACAATTAGGAACTTTGAGTTATTATTATATAGCACACTTTTTCAGTTAATTTTGAGTACTACTTATTACGCAAATACGACCTTAAACACAACAATATGTCTAAAGTTTCTTCGCCAAGCAGTGTTCTTAATTTACTACATATATAGGCCGCAGCAGAAAATGCTCTTTCAGGCTCTACGGCAATAGTCATCAAAAAGTTATAGACACGATCTAGATTGTAGCCCTGTTGGTGCGTTGACAGTAAGATTGCGTATACAAAGAAATATCCATTAAGTAATGTTTAAAAACATATAGGAATATTAATCTTTTAGGATTTTCTTCAATCCCGAAAATCCCGGTATTGGACAAAACTAATCCCGAAATTTTCGGGACTGGAAAAAGGTCGGGATCCCGGGATCCCGAAAACCGGGATCCCGGGATTGCATTCTCTACGTGGGATGTATGTAAATATAATTATTCCCTAATTTTCGTAGCTCTTCCATTGGTTTCAACGTAATGGAGATTTATGAAGCAATAATTATGGTTTAAATCATTTGTTCGTAGTTAATCGATAGAAACGAATTTTATTAGTTTAAAAAATTATATTAATTTAGAATGTTTATCATGAAAATGTATAATTATGTGTTGAGTGTCATTACTACGATTATTCGCACAATTATTATGATTAATTAATTAAATATTTTATTTTTGAGTAATAATAAGTTTATTATTGAGAAATTGATTTTATTTTAACTATAACCCCACCTGGGTGTATCGCCACGGGCACCATCAGAAATGTAATAAAATAGCCCATTTATTATTATTATGTAATTGTAATTATTCGTTGTACTATCAAGTGGTTGTTATTTCGGCTTGCGGGGCATGCTCCGGCATGGTATACTATCAAGGAAGAATTGTCTTGAAAATGTTGATGAAATGTATTGAATAAAACTTAATTATTAAATTGTGTTTTATTTCATTCAATTACCCTTTGACATACTTAGGGCGCTTTCAATTTATGCGTTTCTTGTCGGACCGCTGCGGTGCCGAAGCGGTACGTTAGTCGTACAACGTATGGACGATCCTTTCTTCTTACAAATCGCGCGGTGCGGCAACCGTGCGGCGCCGGTGCCGAGAACGCTCGACAACAGGACGGCAACGGCGCAAGCATCACGTGTTCATTTTACTGTTGAATATATAGTCTTTCTTCAGCTGATATAGAATGCTTAAAAACAGATCCTTGCCGCTGAATTTTACTTTTAACTAATTCAAGTAGTTCGTAGAAATACTCTAGACATTCTTAGATAATTAAAAAAAATGCTTGGTTGGTTTTAACCTAGATGGAAATAACCCGAATTAAATGTTAACGAAAACATCGGTGCTGCCCTTTTACGGGGGCGTCATTTTTGTTTCTCTTTGATGATTTTCAACAAGAGCACTAAGAGTAATGTTTCTTCGTCAGAGTCCATGGCTTGACTGATGTCACATCGCTGAGATAAAAACGCACGGGCGTCAAATACACTTTTAATTTAGACGCTTGTTGCCGGACTGCTACCGTACTGCAGCGGTCCGACAGCGAGATATAACCTGCGGCACGGTAAGCGAGCGGCAGCGGTCCGACAAGAAACGCATAAATTGAAGGCGCCCTTAGTAAAATTTGATTGTTCATCCAGATTTACTAGAAGAATAGGCGCTATGGTAATGCGGACATTGCGATATGGAAGGTTTGGATTACAAAAAAATTTAGAAAATTTAAAGAAAAGACAGTTTAATTAAAGCCATTAAATTTTATTCGTGAAAAATTGAGCGCATTTAAACTAAGCCTAAACAAAAATATACTTAAAATTAACTATATACGCTAAAATTAATACAATTAATGAAATATTTCATTGAAGCGTCACAACAATACTGCAATCACTGAGAAAATAAATATTTAGCATTTTCATTGAGATTTAAAAAAAATATTCGATATTATTCAGTCTTATTAATAATTAAAATTAAAAAAATGGAATTTAAATAGAAACAAATGGAATGACTCATCAATCATTGCCGTTAAATTACAATAATTAAAAAAATACGATACAACCATGTCGACAAAAAATATATAAAATGTAATAACTGCACCACAATGCTGTTTCTTATTGAATATAACATATAATATAATATATTTATGTTGATCAGTACTCATTAATAAGAATATGACGCCATTGAGAATATGCATAGTTACTTTTAATAATTATTAATTTAATACTATTTCCAATCAATTAAAAACACATAATGGTACAGTTTAATTTAAAATTACAATAAAATCAGATCAAAATATTCGAGACAAATAATATCTATATCGTTTATTAATCATTAATTACTAAAATTAAAATAGTTAACATTATTAATAAAATAAAACTGGATGGAATTGTACGATATAAAAACAGATAATTGAAAATAATACAACTGATGTAAAATGGCAGTGAAAATATTTGAACGCTCAGAAATTGTGAGTAAAAACGATTTTCACTTCGAATTATTTATCGATACTAAAATATTATTTTACTCTTACAAAAAAACTCTATAATTTCACTGTGTTTAACACGAGGCTATAGACTTTAAATACAGTCAGTTTAATGTGATTCTCAGCTTCATAGATCATTGTTATCGGCCTTAGAGATGTCGGTATAATAATTATCGATATCGATAAACAATTCAAAGTGAGGCAATTGATTATTCTATCTAAATCGCGTGTGGTGCGCGGTTCGTACGTTACAGTACTAAGCTACCATCATTAACAACCATACGGCACAATCTTTGTAGCTCCCATTCTGTTACTTGGTATCAATTTCTACTGAATTTTCACGAATTTGTCGTTTTCCTAACTTTTAAGGCTATTTTATTTTTGATGTTTTATTTTCACCTGTAGTTATGATATGATCAAAAAAACAAGTGAACATTACTCTGTAGTACCAATAAAAATTGAAATATTATATCATATCTTCTTTCTTATATATAAAAATGAATTGCTGTTCGTTAGTCTCACTAAAACTGGAGAATGGCTAGACCGATTGGGCTAACTTTGGTTTTAAAATGTTTGTAGAGGTCGAGGGAAGGTTTAAACGATACGAGGTGGTACGAAATTTACCAGGTCAACTAGTCANCCGACAAGAAACGCATAAATTGAAGGCGCCCTTAGTAAAATTTGATTGTTCATCCAGATTTACTAGAAGAATAGGCGCTATGGTAATGCGGACATTGCGATATGGAAGGTTTGGATTACAAAAAAATTTAGAAAATTTAAAGAAAAGACAGTTTAATTAAAGCCATTAAATTTTATTCGTGAAAAATTGAGCGCATTTAAACTAAGCCTAAACAAAAATATACTTAAAATTAACTATATACGCTAAAATTAATACAATTAATGAAATATTTCATTGAAGCGTCACAACAATACTGCAATCACTGAGAAAATAAATATTTAGCATTTTCATTGAGATTTAAAAAAAATATTCGATATTATTCAGTCTTATTAATAATTAAAATTAAAAAAATGGAATTTAAATAGAAACAAATGGAATGACTCATCAATCATTGCCGTTAAATTACAATAATTAAAAAAATACGATACAACCATGTCGACAAAAAATATATAAAATGTAATAACTGCACCACAATGCTGTTTCTTATTGAATATAACATATAATATAATATATTTATGTTGATCAGTACTCATTAATAAGAATATGACGCCATTGAGAATATGCATAGTTACTTTTAATAATTATTAATTTAATACTATTTCCAATCAATTAAAAACACATAATGGTACAGTTTAATTTAAAATTACAATAAAATCAGATCAAAATATTCGAGACAAATAATATCTATATCGTTTATTAATCATTAATTACTAAAATTAAAATAGTTAACATTATTAATAAAATAAAACTGGATGGAATTGTACGATATAAAAACAGATAATTGAAAATAATACAACTGATGTAAAATGGCAGTGAAAATATTTGAACGCTCAGAAATTGTGAGTAAAAACGATTTTCACTTCGAATTATTTATCGATACTAAAATATTATTTTACTCTTACAAAAAAACTCTATAATTTCACTGTGTTTAACACGAGGCTATAGACTTTAAATACAGTCAGTTTAATGTGATTCTCAGCTTCATAGATCATTGTTATCGGCCTTAGAGATGTCGGTATAATAATTATCGATATCGATAAACAATTCAAAGTGAGGCAATTGATTATTCTATCTAAATCGCGTGTGGTGCGCGGTTCGTACGTTACAGTACTAAGCTACCATCATTAACAACCATACGGCACAATCTTTGTAGCTCCCATTCTGTTACTTGGTATCAATTTCTACTGAATTTTCACGAATTTGTCGTTTTCCTAACTTTTAAGGCTATTTTATTTTTGATGTTTTATTTTCACCTGTAGTTATGATATGATCAAAAAAACAAGTGAACATTACTCTGTAGTACCAATAAAAATTGAAATATTATATCATATCTTCTTTCTTATATATAAAAATGAATTGCTGTTCGTTAGTCTCACTAAAACTGGAGAATGGCTAGACCGATTGGGCTAACTTTGGTTTTAAAATGTTTGTAGAGGTCGAGGGAAGGTTTAAACGATACGAGGTGGTACGAAATTTACCAGGTCAACTAGTCAGTAATAAAATTCTGTAGAAATTTGACACATTTCAGTAACAGATGAGATTACACTAACTTTAATTCACAAGTCTTTATTATTGTCGTTCGACAACCACTCTCAGCAACTGACACAAGTTGAAATGTATAAAAAATCGTACAAAAATAAAAACTACACATTCTAATTACTGTAATGTCAAAAAATAGAGAGAAATCATACTTATTTGACGTAACCTATAAAAAATAGGATTAATTAACTTTCTATTGGACAAATAACTTTGCTTACACTAATCAATTTTCAACTTGCATCAAAAATACAGTTTTTCTTTCAATTCAAGGCAAATTAGCATCTAGCATTATTCTATCGTGTGTTAAACAGTGCAGATAATTACGCAATTACCAGTAAAAGCTGGAAATAAAACACTTTTTAAGGCACTTTGACTGTTAATGGTATTTAGAACTATGAATAACTGATGGGGGGTACTTATAGTATGTAAATTTTTCAAATTAATCGATATTGAAGTTGTTACAACACTAGAAAATACTGAACTTAGGCTTTACAATGAATTAAGAATTATATCGACCACATAACATTAAGGAAAGTATTATACTTTACGCATTTATATGGCCAGGGTGGTAAACCCATATTTCGTAGTCCTCAATAATCGACCTGATTAATAATTAATTAAATTAATAATTTAATTGGATTAAAATCACTTAAAATTAAAACTAAATTAAATCACATATTATTTAAAATTGAAAGTTTCGGAGTTCACTGAGAATCGTTAAAATTAATAGTAAATCATTATTACAATTAGATTTTTTTGTTTGTAATTTTGTGCTCTTGTGTTCGTACGAATGGCGCTAGTGGGACGCCAGTTTTGAAACAATCAAAGACGTTACAATTTGTTATTAATTTTAGATTAAATAAACGTGAAAACGATGAAAACTAAACGTATATCACAAACTAAAGCAAACATAATTATTTTTGAATAATTAATTTAAATATCTCAATCAGTTTTGCAAACATTTCAAAATTCTACCGAAATTAACCATACAGATACCAAATAGAAAAAACTTAATTTATTTTTATGATCGCTTTCCTAAAAACACCTTACAGCATTCCAAATCACCAAAAATTAAAAAAAAAACATCTCCGTCCCACTAGCGCCACCTACCTTACATGCCGCGAAGCTGTCAGTTGCGTCGCGTCGCTCGCGGCGATCACACGTCTCTGTTGAGCGCGTACATGACGCTCGTGTCGAACGACGCGGCCACCGTGTAGTTTTTAGTGAGGAGATAGTCCGTAGTCTTATTGCGGATGGTATCGTTGCTGAATTGGACCTCTATCATCTGGAATTATTGAAAATAATTAATTTTTATGAGAATTTTTATTTAAAATTAATATCATATTGAAAGCAGATTTATTGTCCCTATTCATCGTGGTCGTGATCGGTACTGCCCGAAATAACGATACAAAATCTGCCATACAAAATCTGCCTATTATTTGAAATTGTGTGGAGTTTATGGCAATTAAATGAACTGGCTCATTAAAGTGTAACACAAGACACGCAAATGTTACTAGTATGATTTAATAATGATCGATTTACACAAAAATCTAATAAAACTGAGTATTTGGAATTCAGCATCATGTAGCGGGACAACGGGCATCAACAGGTCGTCGTATTCACCTTAAAGCGTACATTTCCTGCTATCTGCTAACGTAGTGAGAAAGGGCTAGACATAAACCTGCACTGTGGCTGCCTTTAATCCACTACTGAAATTGAATTACCCAACAGTAAAAGCACAACAAAATGTCCTTACCGGCAAGTGCAGCCTGACGTCGTCGAAGGGCAGGTGCGTGAGCGCAGGCAGCGCGTGCGCGCCGCCCAGCAGCACGTACTGCGCCTGCGCCGCCTCGCCCGCCAGCAGCACCGTCAGCAGCGGCAGGCACAGCACGCGCGAGCTGAACACGCTCTCCTGGCTCTCCGTCTCCTGGTACGTCACCTGCACATACATCCCTCATACATTTGAGTTCTAAATTAGCTGAATTGCCACGTTGTATGGTAGTGCTGATTCTTTGGCCAAAGAATAGGCAAGACCATCATGTATCATTTCATGGCACATGTCAAACACATCTAGTGCTAGGACTAAAGCTACAAAAACTTGCAGGGCGGAAAAGAAAGATTCCTCCAGTAACTCCAACCAGAAAAGTGGAGATAAAAGTGGGACCAACCTCCCTGGGGTGCTGCGTGGGGCTGAGGCAGGCGTGCAGCGCGCGCGCCGGCCCGCGCAGCGCCAGGTAGTCGCGCGCCGCCGCCCGCACCACCACGCCGTCCCAGCCGCGCGCGCGCAGCAGGTACGCCGCCGTGCCCGACACCGGCCCGCGCGGCACGAACTCTACCAGCGTGCCGTTGTACTGCACATGTTACAGCATTGGTAAAAAATTAGGTCTTTAAAATCCTACGTCAGGTTGTATGTAAATAGATCATAGTAAAAGTTCATGCTATAGTCAAATATTTTATTATAACTGGTAACCGTTTCCTTCGGTTTCACCTCTTCCTCGCACCCAAAAATGGACTCATGGAGTTTCTTGCCCGTTTTTCTCCATAGGAAGCTACTTTTAACTAGAACTAGAATCAACCTTAGTTATATATTTTTTTGACATTCATACGTGTTTGTAAAGGCCTAAATGAAATAAATGATTTGACTTTGAAATGTCCATCAAGCCATACATTTCAATTGATAGGCCTAGTATGCTTATTAAAGTCACCTGAAACTTACTTATAAATTGCAAAATATAAATATTATTAATTTGTCTACTCAGCTAACTTACCTACGTTGACAACTCCATTTATGAGAAGACCAAATAGGTATCTCAGTGTGATAGTAGATTACAGTTTACTGTGATTCCTTTTAAGTTTTCGATTTATCTCCGTGAATAATTCAACCACAAAAACGATATAGGTAAATAGGAGTTACTTTAATACAACAAAAGACAGTATGAATATAAGATACTAGCTGTTTCTCGTGGTTTCATCCACGTCCCGAGGGAAGTAATTTCCGTATCAGGTTAAAATATAACCTTTATCATGCAGGAATAACATGTAGTATAACACATAGTTTTGGAGCCTAGTACAAACAAACAAAAACTGTTTCACCTTTATTATATTAGTATAAATAAATAGTTAAATGAAAGTGGTATATTTAGCGTATAGAATAAATGAGGCATAGTAACAGAACCGAAGGCCGAGGAATGTGCTAACAATGGCGTGAGAATTGCTAATCAATATTGTGCTAAGAACATGTTTACTCGTGTTGTTTTATTTCACTTTCTTTTGTACAACTATTAGTTAATAATCTGAGCTGCTTTTTATTATAAAACTAGTTGTTCACCCTGACTCTTTTCCCGAGATTACTACTTCCGGCTCCCGGATCACTAAATAGCCTTTTGAGAACAAAATTTGGATATAGAATCAACTCAATTGGTTTAACCAAGTACCTATAACAAAACAAAACAAATTTTAATTTACAATACCCTACCAATATTATAAAGCCTACTCGTACTAATATTATAAATGCGAAAGTTTGTCAAAAAACTACTGGACAGATTTAGATAGAACTTGGCAGTAATATACACGTGTAGTAGCGTAGGTGTTATGTCATAACAATTTTAATCGGCTTTTTTATCCTGGTGCGGGAAATAGTTCCCTCGGGAAGCGGGTGAATCCGCTGGCTAGTGCATTCATAAACCTTAGTATATAGGTATGCTAGTGCATTCATAAATCTTAGTAAACGGCGCGTTTCTTACTACGAATACAATAAACGCGGAATTATGTAATGTTTACAGGATGTAACAGGATAAGATGAGACATACTCATTCATGAGTCTCGTGTGTCACCACTCACAATAGCGGTGGACATATCATTACAGACGTCATTTCCTAAGTGGATATGTACACAGGGTTGTAGCTTACATTTACACAGATAGCAGTTTATTTGGTCTACAAGCTGTGTTTCACTTCCGTTAAATCAAAGTGTAACTTGTTACGAGTTTTTCGTAATGAGATACATTTCACCAGAGTCCAGGGTGAACAGCACTTGGATAAAAAAATAGCCTACATCCTTTCTATCACAGGTGAAATGATAGACTTAAGAGTGGCAAAGTTATTTGACGAGACCTGTAGCGCTTTTTTCGTAACTTCTTCGTATGTATAAGTTAAAAGTCTACACCATAAAAACGAATACTCACAATTTCCCCATAGAGTTTATCCAATACATGCACTTGCGGCGTGGGGTCCGGCGGGGGCTGCGCGGGCGGCGCGCGGTGCCGCGGCGCGAGGTGCAGCTGCTGCACGAACGCCACCAGCGCCGCCGAGCCCTGCGCGATGCTGGCCAGCTCGTAGTCGCGGGACATGTTCGCGCGGAACTTCTGCGCGCCCAGCGCTGTTCAGACATTAGCATTATGATAACACTACAAAATCATTATCAACATAAAGAAATATACACCATGTTTATGGTGGATTTTAATAACTGAAATTGAACCTTACTTCTACAGGGCTAATATAAAAAAAAATCTATCTCTAGTATGCAAAACCACAAACCACAGGTTATAGAAATCCACAGTAAGTGTTGTATTATGAAAATTACAGGAATCACTTATCATTTCACCTACCAAGCTTTTTCCCAACAACCTTGGGGTCGGCTTCCAGCCTAACTAGCATCTGAGTACCAGTGTTTTACATGGAGTGATAGACTATCTGACCTCCTCAAACCAAGTACCCGGGCAACCCAACAATACTTGGTAAGACTGGTTGTCAGACTACAAAATCAACATAAACAAAAACAGGCTGCTCTATCACATTTTAACAAATACTGAAAATGGCTGGATTCACTACAAAAAACATAGCTAGCAAATGACATAGAAGTCCCACAACTCTTGAATATTAAAAGAGACTAACAGCAATACTCCTGTTTCTATACTATCACCAACAATAACATAACCCAATAACGTAACATAACAATATGCCCTCTGAATACCAACATAGTCTGAATTGACCTAAAACTCAATAATTATGTATTAAGAATTAATAAAAGAAAATAATAGGAAACATACCAACAGTATCCATATAAATGAGCAGCATCGTCATGACAGTGACAAATGTCAACACAAACAGCATCGCAGGCAGCAGCCTTCGGTACAAGTCATTGGGTGAGGCCTTTGTGAACACCGGAACGGACAGACGTGGTGTCACCACTGGGGGAGGCACTGCTGGTAGTGGTATTGTGGTGGTAGTTTTGTCCGGAATGGCTTTCGGTAATGTGTCTTTAGGCTTGTCTGCCGCCTCTGCTGGTACATCTTGAACTGTCGGCTCTGGTAAAGGATTTTCTTGTATTTTCTGTGACAATAAAGGTTTATTGTCAGCTTAATGACATCAGTATTTTAAAAAGCTAGCTTTTTTTGTTATTGTTATGCATCCACTTAAAAATAATAGGTTTTACCCAAAATCTTACTGATGATAATCATCTTACCTTATGTAATCTAGACATCTTTGTTAGTTTAAACATAAAAGATTTCACCACGATTTCCCAAAATGATATTACTACACGTGCAATTTATAACATTTAATGTTTTTTTATTGCTTGCTACAGAAAATAACTTAAAATTTCGCGTTACATGCCAAAATGAAGACTTACGAGCCACAGACAAGACAGGTGTATTTTTTTTACGGATACACAAAACAAACAGCTGCAAGGAGGCTCCATGCCAAACATACGTACAAAAAAAGCACTGTCTTGTAAATGTCAGGTGTCTGGGTGTCTGAGTATATCTCCCTAAAATCCCCAATAATCATGTAAACCAACAATAGTTTAAATAGAAAATCACTTCATTATGAGCTGTTGACTTCCGTGATGGCAATAAAATGAACATAAACTCTTGACAAAACTTACCTTTTCGGCCATCGTAACCTTTTGTTTTGTTCTGTACGAAAACTAAACACGCACTATCACTTTCTGTTCTTATATTATATCATAAAACAAACATAATAAAATTAACACAATTATTATACTTTTCACTTATTTATACGTGTGTAATACTGAATTATTTGAAAATAAAATAAATTAAACGTCAAAGAAGCGTGAGTCACTGACCGCATTAGTAGCGACTACTTCAACAAAACAAATCTACCAAACAAAACTTTAAAAATTCTACCAAGATAAATAAAGTTGAATTTTATCGTGATTTTCATTTCTTCTTTTGAGAAATAAATGCGCTTGATAATATCTATCCACATACTTGATAATATTTATTGACATATATTATTTTCTTTAAAAAAATATAAGGAGGGAGGAACTCTTATTATGTGAAATCATGACGCACGCGCCTGTTCGTTTGTTGTTGCGATGGTGAATAGCATGATACTTTGTTGTGCCTTTGTATGTCCTCTCCACTGCTCTGAATTATTTTATATGTTAAACAAATGTGTCATACAGAGTTGTCGCCAAAAGCTTTTGGTGACTTGCACCAAAATTCCAAAGTCACTCCACGCTGATAAAATTGACATTGGGTGATAGCTAGATATCTTTGTGACTCTAGACGGGGAATCCTTTTAATGTTGTATTAGTTATGATAAGTTTTAAGCCGTTAAGTTTGAGTAAAGTTTGAGATAAGTTTGAGTTTCAGTAATAAAAAACACGTTTGTAATTTAGGAAAAGGTATTTATTGTCAAAGTTTATCATAAATTACACAATATTAACGGCAATGTTAGTCAATAATCTGTAACATTAATTTACAAATTCGAGATTGACTTATGAGATGTATAATTATATACAATGATAGTGTCTGTAAAAAGCTTTACAACTCTATATAATATTTTAGCTGAAAAATTGTGCAATCGGTGTAAAATTACACAAAAATCTACATTTAAATTAACATCTATATCAATTCATTCATCGAAAATGTATAAATAAATTATTTACAGATTTATTGTCATTTTAGAATGAAACTAACAATACAATTATATTGATTTACTACAACTACAATGTGATTGCATTACACATGTCGGTTTATCATCTCAATTTTCATAATTTTAATTTGACTGTCTAACAAAAACAAAATTGACACAAATAAGAATAGCAAATTGTAAGGATTTTTTACTAAATAACATAACTTAATGTTACAGCTACCAAACGGCTGCAAAGTTATTAATGTTTTATAATACTTTATTATCATTTATGACAAATGCAACGCTACTCTGGAAATAAAATGATTAAGAACTGATTTTTTTGGACATTAAAGTCACAATCATCGATATATAAACTGTTGCATCTACGCATTAGCGAAATTGTAAACAAATGTTTTGCTAATAGTTTGAAGCATTATTTGCCTACATATTGTTCTGTTCATTGGTTATTTTATACAAAAAATGGTGTCGTTGAACATTATATCATTTGTTTGTAAAAATGTAAATAAAGAAATTGTTTAAAAATCACTAATATCTATTATCAAAAGAGTTTAATATTAATATACACACAATATAGCAGGCTTTTATTATTAATTGCACTGTATAAATTTGTATAAGTTTAACTATAATATTATAATAATTAACTATCAATAAAATTCTTAAAAATAACAGAAATTTGTGCATCAACATCTACAACTACAAAGTGTAAAATGATTTTTGAATTACTTACTAAGATTTTTCGCCTAACACAATACGAGTAATTTTTAGTTCACCAAAACTTTTTATCTATTATTTAAATTAACGCGTTCTATATAATTCTTTGAAATAACAGCTGAACGAATTATTCACTTTTGACAAAGTTTTGACTATATTTCTTAATGCTCGAGAATGTAACAAGAGGCCTTTCAGGCTCAACGCTAGGTAGAACAGAACTGTATCTAATAAATTAAACACTGAAATAATCTCTTTTACTTTCTAATCAATTCATGAGTAAAAGCTACCAATAAGATGTAAATTACAATAGGTGTGGCAACACTTTCAGTTACCCTGCCAATCTTAAAAGACGGTCAGCATAAAAACTTGCGATAGAGATTTTATCGCTTTTTTTTTGTATCAACTATCTATAATTTTTATTATCTAATGTTGTGTAATTAATTAGGCATTGTAACATTGATTCTGTTAGTAAAAATAACCCTGAAGGCGCTAAATATTTAATATTAATAACTTTATTGAGCTATATAAGCATTACATAAAATATGTATATGCGAACTTATCTACACTCACACGCTGCTGATGGTTTATTAGAAATTAATTATAAATATATACACTTAGATTATCAGGAATGTAGTTTTAAGAAGGGTCGTAATTTGTATGTTTTTTTATATTTCGAAAGTTATTTCTTTAACCCCATGTTAAGCTTGAAAAGGGGGGGCGAGACGAGACTTCTTCACTAGTTAGTTTATCCCATTGTATTTTTTACATACTTAATTATCCTTTATAAAATGGTACAACTGATATATTTCAAAATCAAATTAATGCGTTTATTCGGAAACAAATACTGTTAAACACTTATGAAATGTAAACTATAAAGAAATACTGCTATACTATTACAATAAAAATTGGTAGAGGCAAAAGCCTTTAACCCTGCTGGAAAAATAATTAAAATACGTTCCTACCTACTTATATTTAATTAATATAGGCCATTGTGGTCAGATATGGCTTACAATTATAGATGGCTTCAGAAAAAAACTGTTATATGTGTATTTTAATATTGCTTTTTATATTTTCACCAAGTACCAACTCTATTTTGTGTGTTTATATATTTTTTGTTATGTTTTTTCCGGTATTTTCAGGTCCAATTATATTTTAATCCTTCTGTACTGTCAAGTATCTGCATAACATGCCACCAATTGTAGGTCATATCTGATCTCAACCTTATTCTATGTAGACGACATTATTGTCTTTATTCACTGAGTAACTTTACTCTACTTACACTTTACATTATGTAAACAGCCCAAAAAGTTAACAACTATTTATTGTCAATTAACGAAGTCCATTTTGAAAGCGAGTGAAGTATATAATTGTACATACTAAATTTATTTTCGAAGAAGTTTTATTGTCCGACATTCCAAATTTCATAGTCTCTAAGAAAAAAGTTTACACTAAGTAGTATATAACTTGTATTATTTATAAAAAAGGGCTTACTAGGTATATAATATTTGTTATTGTCAAGCACACGACGAATACTTATTTGTAAATAAACAATTTCAATTCAGTTATTGTCAAGTTTCCATTTTAATTTGGATTTACGTCGAATTGTTATGCGAATTTGAATCGGTCTTAAAGAAGCCAGAATCAGTTATTCAAATGTTATTTTTTCACTATTATTCCATTATTCACCTACACATAGTCATGTATATTTATAGCCAAATATATCGTGTCCACACTACAAATCATGAGGAGACCATTATTCAATATTGTCAAAGGACATCTCATGCAAAATGTTACAGTTTTAATACACAATAGTTTATTGTATCAAGTAATAAGATTTTTACTTGATTACTCAACTGCCAAAAATTGTTATGTAAAGCTCAGCAATTATGTATAAACACCGATTTACATGCTGTCGCAGAAACACAGGCTGTTTGCAATCTATTTGTCTCTTGAATATTTAGTTTTAAATATTATCTGCCACAAATATAGGTACATTATTTGTCTCTTGGCCTTGATATGCTATAGTTTACATCGCATATTATCATATGTTGTTTTTTTTAAGTTAACCTGTACATGAAGTACGTAGAAGGGATATGTTGTTGAATATGTTATTTTTGTAATTATCATATGAAAGTAGGCATGATACTTTGAACGGACTTAAAGAGTTCAAAGTTAAGGGGGTTCTTAAATACAAGTTCTACTAGAAATTGTCAAAATCCTAAATTGTAAAAATGCACTTTCGCGCTCCACATCTGATATGAAATTGATATTATGTACGTAGATTGACATTATTTACCCATTTTCTTTATAAATACCTGTACAAACTGGCGAATTCCATACTCTTTACATTCTAAATTCGTCCAACAATATCACAATCCTAACTTGGATAAATCGACGCGAATATAATACGATCATTTATTTATTGTCTGTCCGAATGTTTCATTAATTAGAAAACTCTAAGTAAGCATTGATAAAGTTGAACGAATGCTACATTTTTGAATGTGTATCTTTTAACGACTTGTATATAACAGACCAATTTAAGATGTATACATATATAACTTCAGATTATTCTATATAAAAATAACCAACAGTATAATAAGTTGTATAACTCTAAATACATAGTTTAATTTGTTGAACAATTTAAAGTGTAAAATGTAATTTAGTATATAGTTTTTTTGCTTACCCTACATTATTGTCATTATTTTTGACAGACATAAAATACAGATTAAAAATTTATTGTCTATAATTTCGTTTTGAATACAGATTCAAAATTATTGTCTTCGTTACATGAAGATTTTAATTATAATAAGATACGATTATTATTGTCATCAATTTCTGATTGTATCGTAATCTTATTCACAACATTATAATTTTGGTATAAAAAAACCTGTAAAAGTAAGTAAAGACTACAAAATTATTTAGTCGTTGGTTGTGTTATGGTCGCGTCGATTCCTCCTGTGCTCCTGTGTGTCACATTACCTGCACAGAATAAAGATGTACAGACAACAGCAGGTCACGGTAACCGAATCTGTCAAATTTTACCAGTCAAACATCAACCTACCTCCGTTGTGATAAGATTGAAAATCTATTGCATAAATTTGACAGATTGTGGTAACTTGATGTGCTGTCGTCTGTACATAAATGCTCGTCAATGCGCATGCGTGTGTGATGACGGTACGAATGTCAGTAGGTAGGTTGTCAACTGTTGTACATATATGTAAACAGTGTTACCTGCCCCTGTTGGCGAGATGGCGGGCGGCGGCGAACGCGAGCGGCGCCAGCGCGGACAGTGCGGGCGCGGCGGCCGCGTTCACGCGCCCCTGCTTGTCGCCCGACAGCGGCACCGGCGTCCCTGGGTCCACCACGTGGATCTTCCAACCCAGGTTGTTGTGCGTGTAGCACTGGAGTGGGAATTGTACACATCGTTAGTGAGATGATAATTGTAATCCCTTTGATTTATTACGATAGATTAGTTGATAAATGAAAAATCTAGGGATTTTTTTGTCTCCGCAAATGACGAAGCGAAACCTTGCTGTTTTGCTAACTTGAGAAAACCATTCCATAAACTGTATGAAGGTAGAGGAGATCAGTAAAAAAACCATTCCATTTTAACCGGCTTCCCGAAGAGAAGAAGGTTCTCATTTCGACAGCAATAAGTATTTCTGTACGTCCCCCAAATCCTATAGTTTCCACCCACCTGATAGTAGAGCAAGTCCGGCGTCTCATGCGCGACAGTCCAGTTGAGCACGGCAGGTTCACCCTCGTTGCACTCGAGCTGCAGCGTGTTCATGTACTCCTCGAACGTCTCTGATGTGGCCGACTGGTCGATCGTCTTGTGAGTCCATTCGCAGTAACGGCCAACTGCGATATTAATATGAATTGTATTGAAATAAGTACATTGAGAAATCTTCATACAATCTTTTTGAATAATAAAGTCTTCATACAGATTATAATAGGAAATCAAATATCCACCATTGGGACTTGTACAGGCACCACTTTACACGTCTACAATTTCTTTTCAGTAAACGCTATCGTTAAAAGAATCCCAGATTTCCCTTCGCTAGATTATTTTACCCTACAAAATCGAATTCCAAGCGATCAGAGACGTTACATAGAAATCCTGAATAATCGAATGTTCAAAACATCGAAAAATTTCAAAGTCAAATAGGCAAAATACAAGGGGTATTTCCTTTAATTGGAACTCACCAGCAGTAGGGTAGGGGTATCCCTCGTTGTCGTAAGCCACTCCGGCAAACACGCGCTGTTTCCTCTGGTCTTCCTCCTTCTTCTGGCCGAAACCACCTTCTGAGGAGTCGCTGATGTAGAACGGATGGAACCTAGAAATATATTCAGAAGTGTTAATAAAGTCATAGAATATGTAAGTACTGCAAATTGGAATAACATCGAACCAGATTTTATTTCACCTGAGATTGCAAAATGGCCTAGAATAGGCTATAAAAGATCTTGTTTTGGAAAGAACTGAAAACCATACTTTGAAAATGCCGGTCGGTTTAAAATTAAGTTTCAAGCAATATTTTTCCTTCAAGCACATGACTCACTTGGCAGGGTTGGTCCTGTCATCTCCGCCCTCCACCATGAAGGTGTACGTCTTCCCGCGCTCCACATAGATCTCCGGGATGAGCTGGTCGTTGATGTACCACGCGATGCCCCATGACGGATGCCCTGGATTCAGAAATACCATGGTTTAGATAACCCAATAAAGTGCAGGACATACTATATGGTTCCATACAGATTTTGTCCAACTGGCAATGCTAGAATGGAATAAACCTGGAATTTTTAATGACGGGTTTCACTGAATAATTGAAGGGTTATAATTACCGTATGGAAGGAATCCCTTACTTATGTCATTGTCTGCATGAAACAAATAATTTGTGCAATTTTAATCATCTTAGTATAGTTTATAGGCAATTGTTGCCTATAAGACTACAATGGTGGTTTTAATGAATATTATAGAAATCAACAGCGCAGCCGTTGCATTATAATTAGTGGGAACTAGGATTAAGTCTATAGCTTTAAGTCTTACCAGAGCTGCTTCGGTGAAGATGTGAGCTGTTACTTTGTGTGTGTGCGGACTCTTTGCCTCGAGGTGTGTTATCCAGAAGGTAATTCTCTTGTGTATATTACAGTAGATGCAATACCGACGAGTCCGTCCCCGCCAGGCCTCGGCACGTGTTCTCTGTGCGGGGATATGTGTATGCAGCAGTAGTACGTACCGGTGAGGGGCGTGTACCCCCTGGCGCCGCCGGCGGGCCCGATGCGCGCGGTGAGGTTGTGCGCGCCCGCCACCACGCGCGCCGCCCACGGCGCCGGCCCCATAGAGTCCGTCCCCGCCAGGCCTCGGCACGTGTTCTCTGTGCGGGGATATGTGTATGCAGCAGTAGTACGTACCGGTGAGGGGCGTGTACCCCCTGGCGCCGCCGGCGGGCCCGATGCGCGCGGTGAGGTTGTGCGCGCCCGCCACCACGCGCGCCGCCCACGGCGCCGGCCCCATAGAGTCCGTCCCCGCCAGGCCTCGGCACGTGTTCTCTGTGCGGGGATATGTGTATGCAGCAGTAGTACGTACCGGTGAGGGGCGTGTACCCCCTGGCGCCGCCGGCGGGCCCGATGCGCGCGGTGAGGTTGTGCGCGCCCGCCACCACGCGCGCCGCCCACGGCGCCGGCCCCATAGAGTCCGTCCCCGCCAGGCCTCGGCACGTGTTCTCTGTGCGGGGATATGTGTATGCAGCAGTAGTACGTACCGGTGAGGGGCGTGTACCCCCTGGCGCCGCCGGCGGGCCCGATGCGCGCGGTGAGGTTGTGCGCGCCCGCCACCACGCGCGCCGCCCACGGCGCCGGCCCCATAGAGTCCGTCCCCGCCAGGCCTCGGCACGTGTTCTCTGTGCGGGGATATGTGTATGCAGCAGTAGTACGTACCGGTGAGGGGCGTGTACCCCCTGGCGCCGCCGGCGGGCCCGATGCGCGCGGTGAGGTTGTGCGCGCCCGCCACCACGCGCGCCGCCCACGGCGCCGGCCCCATAGAGTCCGTCCCCGCCAGGCCTCGGCACGTGTTCTCTGTGCGGGGATATGTGTATGCAGCAGTAGTACGTACCGGTGAGGGGCGTGTACCCCCTGGCGCCGCCGGCGGGCCCGATGCGCGCGGTGAGGTTGTGCGCGCCCGCCACCACGCGCGCCGCCCACGGCGCCGGCCCCATAGAGTCCGTCCCCGCCAGGCCTCGGCACGTGTTCTCTGTGCGGGGATATGTGTATGCAGCAGTAGTACGTACCGGTGAGGGGCGTGTACCCCCTGGCGCCGCCGGCGGGCCCGATGCGCGCGGTGAGGTTGTGCGCGCCCGCCACCACGCGCGCCGCCCACGGCGCCGGCCCCATAGAGTCCGTCCCCGCCAGGCCTCGGCACGTGTTCTCTGTGCGGGGATATGTGTATGCAGCAGTAGTACGTACCGGTGAGGGGCGTGTACCCCCTGGCGCCGCCGGCGGGCCCGATGCGCGCGGTGAGGTTGTGCGCGCCCGCCACCACGCGCGCCGCCCACGGCGCCGGCCCCATAGAGTCCGTCCCCGCCAGGCCTCGGCACGTGTTCTCTGTGCGGGGATATGTGTATGCAGCAGTAGTACGTACCGGTGAGGGGCGTGTACCCCCTGGCGCCGCCGGCGGGCCCGATGCGCGCGGTGAGGTTGTGCGCGCCCGCCACCACGCGCGCCGCCCACGGCGCCGGCCCCATAGAGTCCGTCCCCGCCAGGCCTCGGCACGTGTTCTCTGTGCGGGGATATGTGTATGCAGCAGTAGTACGTACCGGTGAGGGGCGTGTACCCCCTGGCGCCGCCGGCGGGCCCGATGCGCGCGGTGAGGTTGTGCGCGCCCGCCACCACGCGCGCCGCCCACGGCGCCGGCCCCATAGAGTCCGTCCCCGCCAGGCCTCGGCACGTGTTCTCTGTGCGGGGATATGTGTATGCAGCAGTAGTACGTACCGGTGAGGGGCGTGTACCCCCTGGCGCCGCCGGCGGGCCCGATGCGCGCGGTGAGGTTGTGCGCGCCCGCCACCACGCGCGCCGCCCACGGCGCCGGCCCCATAGAGTCCGTCCCCGCCAGGCCTCGGCACGTGTTCTCTGTGCGGGGATATGTGTATGCAGCAGTAGTACGTACCGGTGAGGGGCGTGTACCCCCTGGCGCCGCCGGCGGGCCCGATGCGCGCGGTGAGGTTGTGCGCGCCCGCCACCACGCGCGCCGCCCACGGCGCCGGCCCCATAGAGTCCGTCCCCGCCAGGCCTCGGCACGTGTTCTCTGTGCGGGGATATGTGTATGCAGCAGTAGTACGTACCGGTGAGGGGCGTGTACCCCCTGGCGCCGCCGGCGGGCCCGATGCGCGCGGTGAGGTTGTGCGCGCCCGCCACCACGCGCGCCGCCCACGGCGCCGGCCCCATAGAGTCCGTCCCCGCCAGGCCTCGGCACGTGTTCTCTGTGCGGGGATATGTGTATGCAGCAGTAGTACGTACCGGTGAGGGGCGTGTACCCCCTGGCGCCGCCGGCGGGCCCGATGCGCGCGGTGAGGTTGTGCGCGCCCGCCACCACGCGCGCCGCCCACGGCGCCGGCCCCATAGAGTCCGTCTCCGCCAGCCCGATGCACGTGTTCTCGTTCTGTAGGGGGATTTAATGTGCTAATGAGGTTAAATAGCACTTGCGTAAGGATGGAAGAAACTGATTTGTCGGTCGCGGTGGTGTCTTACTGCGAGAAGGTGATGTCGCAGAAGGAGAGTTCGGAACGAGAAAGAGCGATCTGGACTCCCTTCCCCGGCCACAGAAGGCGCACCGTGCGCATGAATGGGTCCAGGGGCGAGGGACTTGGGGAGTCCCCGCCCCCTATTCGACGGACCCGAGGCGGAGGCGCGCGCGGGTGTCGGCGCGCGCCCCTGAGACGATGCACGGGGTAGCTCAACACCTCACTACCCCGTGCAAGGCGGGCCAGCACAGAGGGGCTGCGGAACAATCTGGGTTCCCGCGGCCCGGCATTCACTTACGGCTGTTCCCAATAACCTATCTAACTCTGGATTTGCTTACCAGAGATAGAAATTTGACATTTCTTGTATGGGACTAATGTCAAAATCATATCACTAGCAAGCAACTAAGCAAATCCAGAGACAGAATATTGATTTCCGCAGTTTTCCGTACCGTATATTCACCGATTACTCGAAGATAGCTGGACCGATATCCAATTTTTTTTTTGTTTGATAGGGTCGGTGGCATAATAAACACAGTCAACAGACCTGCAGACACCGACTTCTAGAGCCTTGTGAAAAGTTTTATTTTATCCCTTTCAGAGTTTTTTTGTGAAATCGGTGTTTTTTTGTAAAAAAAGTTTATTTTTGCAAATCTGGGGGACTGGGGGAAAATCCTCATGGATCTTCATGGATGGACTGGCCTAATATCAGGAACATTTTCAAAATAGGACCCTGATTATCTAATCGTTTACGGTACATTTTTGGAAAAGTTTATAATTTTCCAAAAATGTACCGTTATAATATTATGTTGATAGGAAATCATCTTGCATACATCTTCTCCCGTTATAAGTAAAGTTAAGTGGAATCCGGTTTTACTTTTTATTAAAGTGTAAATTTAGTTTCCAGATCGCCATTCTGTGTAGTCTTCAACTGCACATTTTCAGCTGACGCCGCGGTTGACACGACTCGCGCCGATTGGCATCATTGTAGCTTGCTATAAATACTTTTCTTTTATTATTTAATATTTAGTATGGGTTCAACAGTAACTGTGTAAACTACATAAGAAGAAGGTGCATTAAACGCCACGATACTGTTCCTTTCTCTCCGCACTCACCGACATCAACTACTTCACGGTTGCCATTTACGCCCCCAACATAATTGTTCTGCTTAATCACTTCTTACATACCTATAACACTTCATAATTTCTTACTCCTAAATTTTGGTAACAACTAACGTACCTGAGCTCCAAAATCAAGTTGCACATCGTTCCTGGTGGTGTCCATGAAGGAGTGAGCGTTGGCTTCGTATCTGGAGTTGAGGGGTCCGAAGGCGGCGATCACGGACTGCGAGCGAGACGTGAGGATCTCCTTGTCTTTCATGGTCTCCTTGGCAGCCAGTGGCCGGCGGTAGGTTATGGTGGTGATACCGTTCTTCTGGTTGCCCGATACTGGGGGAATCACAAAAAATGTAAAGGCGAAGGAGGTACATAGTCGCTCGATGATGTCGACGGATAAGCACAAATGGTTTAACCATTGCAATAGCATAGTACACTCCGATAAGCCAACTGCCGATCATTCCAGTATACAGGAATCCTCAAAAATGTACCCGTGCTTACGTCCTCTAAGGTTGTTAGTCTGCCGATAGTTCGACCGGGCTCAAAAATTCTGTATGGGATTCATTCCCCTACTGATTTAAGCAGTGACTGGCACCCCATAGTGAATGAAGGTGCGCACATTACAACGATCTGGCCGGGATCAAATTGTCTGAACAGTTTGATTGGAATAAGAATTACGGTCAAAGCATCGCACCAACAATCGGCCAACAGTTTAATCTACAGTGTTCGGTAGCTCTAATTACTCAGAAAAAGGGGGGTAAACAGGTGGAAATAAGTGTGTTACCAAGCTGTGCGTCGTTGGTGCCGCCGATCCTCTGGTCGGGACAGACGCCGCGCTCGCCGTCGCACTGCGCCAGGTGGCTGATGCTGTAGTCCGACACGCGGGGCTGGTTCACCCTGGAGGAGGGGGGAGGACATTACGATAAAACAAAACAAATGAGTAATTACGTGGAGTTGGTCATTTTGTTCATGATTCACTTTGGTCTCCATGATTTCGAAACACTAGCATTATACTGCGGTCTGAACGGGAATCTTGAGTATCTTCAATGGAAGTAATGTAGAAATAAGGCACTAACCTTCTGCTCCCCGTAGCTTTAGGATTTAGCTAGGAAACTTGCAATTAACTAATAAATAAATATTATTTTAGCTAAAGAACTACCTAGGCTATTTACGTCTATCTCTATACGTAGATAGACGAAAATTGCATGGACATCCGATCTTTTAAAGTAAATCGCAAATTGACAGACAGCGGCAAACATCATCTATTTTATACCATCTAGTCATATAGTAACATTAGCAGCTTCACCCAGTCTCCACAAACCTGGTATCCCAATAAGCGACAACGACATCAGCCCCCAGCATGGCCGGTCTACCTTCAGCTCCGGAGATGCCGAACGCCATGTACTGCTCCTTGCGCAGCCGCGCTGACAACGTTATCTGGACTTGATCACCCTGGAAGCAGATAGAAGTGTCAGGACATGGAAATGATTGGAGGAAGGTTGGAGTTATTGGAGAAATTGGGAATTGAGTTCTTAAAAGTAGTGCTGTTGATTCAATACTGCGTTTTTGTCAAAATTTGAGGATAAGGAGACAACATCCAAAAAATCTCCAAATATATGATTGTGACGCAAAGAACCCAATAAAAGGGAACCCTTTCATTTATTTCTGGAGGTAAGGTTGCATATGATATAATATTTTTTCGGGATAGTTTGTTATACTGGGAATAAAGGCAATGTTTTACATGAACAATAATATTTTACCTTCAAAGTTCTCTGGATACCCGCTTGAATGAAAACAGTAAGGGACTAAATTATTATAAAAGTGGCGAATTTTACACCTAAACTTTTAGATATTTTTGTTCATTCACAAGATCTCATGCTGTGTGATCCAAATTTAAAGAACATTCTATATAAATTATTTTTACTGGCATATTCTTTGAAATTATTAAGCAACTAGAATTATTAAAAGTAGGTATAGTCGAATGAATGAGATCTTGTTTGCAGTCATATTTTTTAAATGTTCTGTATCACAATTTATCGCCCACAATTCCTTCACAGCAAAAAAAAAATAACAGATTGGCTTCAAACATAAAAAAATATGACCAATAATATATGAAGCGCAACTTACCATTCCTGAAACTAGAAGTGATTAAGATAGAAAGACAGTAAACCTTTCAATGTCAATAGAGCACGTATCATGAAAATTACTGAAGAACAATAGGTAAATGAGGGATGGATTTGAAGACTAGAAAGATGACTAGTCGACAGATAAAAAATACTAGCTTAAATGAGTAATTATACGGGTCTTCTATTGCAGTGGGACATGACCCTACCCGCTGTGGGTGGCAGCGTGAGGGAGTGTCAGACTCTTAATGACTCAGCCCTACCGTGTTCCTTCTGGAGCCCTTTGTGTGCCAAAGCTGCCCCAATAATACCACAGCCTCGGCAGAATTATACGGGCATAGTAAAGGATAGGTACCTAAAGGGTAGATGGATGACCAGTGTTTGACTATGAGCTATAAGTAATATCTTTAGGTAGCATAGGATTTTGATGTCTTTAGGATGCAGCTCAAAGGTATTTTAGTCAATTTAGTACATTGGTCTCGGCAGGAGAGTCATCGGGCTTACTACTTAAGCCCCCTATGTCCTGATGAAGGATAGCAGGATAGGTACTTATCATCATCATCATCAATATTCTAGTTTATAAGGGAGTAAACTAATAGGTTATTCACCTGTATTTCCCAGCGCACTTGCAGTCTCTTGTCGAGTATTTCCTTACAGTTGTTGGTGGCGCTGAATGGAGACTGAGAGGTCGTTGAACTTGTCTGTAACATTTGCACATGTGAGTAAAAGATAATTACGAGGGTAGTGCTATTATTATATCAGTTTCCAAATAAAGTCCTGCAAATACATTTTTTAAGATATGTTAGTTTTTGACCTCGTAGATATTCTTTTAGTTATGTGCATGGCTAAATAAACATTTATTTGATAGTGATTTGAAAATAATAATCCAATCCAATTGCATTGAACTTTATGCAATGAGAATATTCCATTGTTTATGAAAAGTGGTTAGTACGCGGTACAAAGTATGTTTCGTAAGATTAGTGAAAACTTTGTTACTTAACACAATATTACTAGTTAACAAACAATAAATAATTATATTAATTTTAGTAACGTCAAATTGCAATAAACAGCCCAAAAATACACGCTCTCCAACAAAATGTAAAAATGAAAAATAATATGAATAAAATAAATGAAATACCTATATAAATAAATACTCACAGGGTTATACCACCAAGCAGGCTGTAATTATCAATTAACCAACATCCAGGGTAAGCAGAGAGAGAAACACATAACATGACGGTTAAGTTATAACAAGTGTTTATTAAGTACACAACAAATAACAATAACAACTTTTACAGTTAGTCAGTCTTCGTTTTACGTTTACGAACCAGGAACTAGGAACATTTCATGTTTTTGAAAAATTATTATTAGACTGGATACTTTAAACTGGCTATTTGCATTTTGTCGAAATTACCGCAGACCAATGAACATCGCGGCAGGCCCAGATGGAGATGGCGCGTGGCGAACTGGACTCCCATCAAAAGGATTGGCCTCAGGTGGCAAAAGACAGAGATAAGTAAAGAGGGAAGGGAGGCTTTTGCCCTGCAGTGGGACAATATAAGCAAAAAAAAAAAATGAATATTTTGCTAATATTTTGCAATAAAATCTTAAAAACCATTTAACAGAATAGAATGTTAAAAGGCTTGTAGGAAAACAACTTTTGCAAGTAGTTTTGTTATTATGAGACCTTTACGACCAGTTTCCTTAGGTTCCAGATAATGTTCTAGATAGCTGACTTAACTGACGGATACTGCCATTAAAAACATTTCTATGGCATTATCTGTCAAATAGCTATCTAGAACTTTACCTGGAACCTGTGAAACCGGCCCTTACTCTCGAAATTTATTTCTATTTGAGTATTTATTTGCTAAGTTACCACTGCAAGATAACATATTGCAAGAATTATGGTCCAGAATATTATCTTATTTATCTTATCTTTCCTGGTTCGTAAACAATTGGTTCAAAAGCCAGTGAACCAATCAAGTGAGAACCACTTGGGTACAACACTAGGTTTGCGTTCACTAGCTTTCGAAGTCAGTCTCTGAGACTTAGAAGGTCGTCCCTTGTGTGGCTTGCGTTTACCCTGCAAAGATGGGGAATAACATATATAAAGATCATGGTTAATAGTGATAAATGTGGTGTTAGGAATCCGGGCAAGCTGTTAGTAAAATGAATTTAGGATTAATACACATAATAGGCATAAAGACACTGAAATACAATTTTAAGAATAGGGAAAATTTAAACTGATGATGCTATGATAACCTTTATGGTAGCCCCCCTTTAACCCAGTCAATAAATGTTTTAATGACAAAATATTTGCTAACAAAGAGGTGGCCTTTATATGCTCGTTATACAATAAATAAGTTGAAAGAAAAAAAGATAAATCACCGATTTTTTCTACTTTCTTCTATATCACTCAATTGTATTGTAAGTCGTTGAAAATTCAATCAAACAAACCATCCGATTTTGTCTGAATTTGGCCACAAAAATACATCACTATCTGATTTAAAAACTGATCTTGCTCCCATCACCCAAAATACCATATTGACATATTCGGTAACTAAAGCACTCCTGTCTCCCATTGAATTTTCCAAACTTCCAGTCACCTAACTTCATCATTCATCATTAACACAACCTCCACCCCCCAACTCACAGTGATCTTGGTCTGCCCCAGCGCAGGCGGCACGTCCAGGTCCTTGGGGATGTAGACGTGGCCGAAGTTGTGGCGGTACTCCACGCACCAGACGGCGAGCCAGTCGATGTCGTACGCCGTCAGCTTGCCCGGCAGCTGGATCTCGATGTCCTCGCCCTGGTACCCGCGCAGGGGGTGCAGGGAACCCATCTCGTTGGGGACCTGGAAGATGGGAATGTTACTTGTAATTCAGAGTAAGATAAAAGAATACGGGAGAAGAAATACAGTCTAGCCGAACCAAAATAGAATTGGAATAGGTAAGAGACAGAAGGATGATGAGATGATTACGTTGTAAGCTAACTCTCAAATTATTGGGTAAAGAATGCAGACGGTTAAAGTCTATGATGTTTAGGTATAATATCCTGTTGTTCTAGGAGATGTAAGATACATAAGTAGATTGCTAAAACATCGATGCATCCAAACTTGTTTAAGTATTCTTTGTGCGAGTATGGGCACCAACCAATTTGAAGAATTTTTTTGATTAAGCTCTTAGACCGAGTTCAAGGAATTACTTTCTAAATACAAATATTTATTTCCTTCTAAAAAAGAAAATATACCAACAAAACTAAAACCCTTACCTTAGTTCCAAAAGGATTAGGTTCGGACCCATTGCCGACCCAGAAGTAGGCGTCAGGGCCCGCTCCATCATAGTGCAGGTTCGGAATATAGAAGGTCTTAGCATCCAGGACACTGATGTTCCCTGACCTGAGACCATGGGCCAGGCGCTTGAACTCCGGCAGGACGCGAGGCCGAGGGGGATCCAGCCCAGGGGGGATAAATACATCGCCGAAGTTCACCTGGAAAATGGAGATGGTTGTCAATAGCAGTCCATTTTGTATTGCCCTTCTGAAGAAACTCTCAAAGATTTCCCTGGTCTTTAACCGGTCAGTTCGACGTATCGACCTAATAGACCTTTCAAGGAGAAGTAAACGGTACACTTGGCAAAAATATGTCATTATTATTGTGGTATTAACTTCTACTAAAAATGCATTTCCAAAGAAATCTTGATCTACATATATAAAACCCAAGAGTAAACGTGAAAACGCTTAATAGTTCTCGCTAATTAATTTCATGAAATGCATACATTTACGTAAGCGCAATATATCTACACAAACAGTAGTATTGTATAGAATGCAGTGATAGTACTACGCTCGTACATTTACAACTTGCGTAGGATGGGAAGCAGTCGTAACCGGTAAAATTAACGTGGGTTCAAAGAGGACTTCTGAGAACTTTTCTAGATCAAAATACATGGCTTCTCTAATTTCTCTGCTCTTTTTATAAAATGCTCTTTGGTAATGCCGAGCTTTTCATGACATTATTATCGACCTTCTTTTAAACGTTTCTAGGAAAAGCATATCAATATAAACTAAAATTACATTATGCATGGGTTCATGATTCATTTGAATTTTCTTCGCAAGTAATTCAGTAACAATCTTGATGTTGAAATACAATATTTATTTCCAAGAACCCATCAATAAAAATGCAAGAAATGGCAGGAGGATAATATCAATCTTTGTCAATTACTATCAATTTGCCGACCTCCTTGGAACTCTTACAATTCATAATATAAAATCCTATTCTTGTCAAATTAACATCAAGCCAGCGCATCCATTGATGTCGAACGCGACCAATAGCGTGTCGGCAAACCGGCAATGGCGGCCAAACGTCATATTTTGGCGCGAAAGTTGTAAGCATGCGCGCCAAAAGCAATCGATATTTTGTTTCGGTTGTTACTCGCGGGTGTAGCCGTTTTTGCGTATATTAGGCGATAATCATTTGGAGTATGTAACTATATACGTATGATGGAATACTGATCGGGAACGTAAATATATTTTTGAAAAAAAATATGTAAATATTATCCAAAATATAATACTGACTACATTAAAAGTTAGAAGAACGGTGTTTTTTTTAAATATCTATACATATAATAAATGGTTAATAAATTAATGTTTTTTTCAGAATTCCCTATAAAAACCATTGCAGCCCAAACTCAAAATATTTCGGTCCAATTGAATTTTCATGGGTTCGTTGACTTCAAGAACCTGACTCAATATCGGCAAATATATGGCGAAGTTACAACGGATTGAGCGGATTTGGGAAGAAGCTTGAATGAAACCTTATCAAACTTAATATCACTCATTTGACATTATAAGTCTGCAATTTCCTCATTAACAAAGAAGTACTACTAGGTTTGCAATATAAAATCTATGTACTCCTAAAATAGTCCCTGTAACATTGAATGTTAGGAAAAATAGTAGTATTAATTTCGCGAGACAAAATCGAGACTCGAATGCAGGGTAGGTAGTACTCATTAATACTGTCATGCATATGCAAGATATTTTCCTAACATTAAATTTCATGGATTACCGCAAAGTTACGCGTGATTCGATTATCTATTTTCTTTAGTTCGTATAACAATAAAAGCTATAGTTGTACTTACAGTGAACCTTCGGCACCAGACACTGATCCACTTGATGTCCCGCAGCCTCTTGCCCCCCGGCAGCTTTAGGAGTATGTCTGAGTTGCTGTGAGCTGTCAGGATTGGGGGGTCTCTGGAAATGGAGAAACGATAATCAGGCCCTTTGTAGAATAAGCGCTCGTTTCATAGCTTCTGGGTATCTGACAGACGATGAAATGTTTTTAAGTTTGACTAAGTACTTTTCTAAGGCAGTCAGATCCAGAACTTTATTTGGAATCTGTGTAACTGGCCAAAATTCTAAAAAATATATCAGGAACTACCTTTTTTATAGTTTCCTAAGGTTACCTAAGGTTGTCTGGAAGAGATAGCTTTTAGCAATAAGATCACCCATTATGTTACGTATTTAAATGAGTTCTAAGATCAAAAATGTAAAAAGTGGTGTACCTAATAAAGTATGTTTTTGTATCTACCTACTGGACCAATCGGTAAAACTATTTTTGTCTTAATTTAGATAGCTCATTTATCAAGGAAGGCTGCTTTAGACCTTACCTAAATCTCAACACAGTCACCCCACATACAGCAAAAAAATATACTACAGAAACTACACTTATAAAACTCAAAGACTTCTACATCTTCTTTAACGAGAGCAAATTGTAAGCCGTTGTAAAATAAACGAGGAATAGTTTACTCTCGTTAGGACTCTAGTACTACTGCAGAGTGCTATGTCCTACATGAGCAGCGATTTGTTAGCAAACGACCTTTTGTTACGTTTTACAAGTCGCGCGATATAGCGGAGCTCTTTATTTTCTTCACACGCTGAGATTGCACATGGACGTCTTATTATTGTTTTTTGTGAGAATTTTGAGATCATTAGACCTGATATTGTTGTTGTTGATTTAGCAATATATTGAGCTATCTAATACTAAAGGAGTTTTTCAAATAGGATAGTTCTTGAGATTAGCCACACAAAAAACACTTTAGCTTTGTAAAATTTGTGTGGTTATCTAATTCTACATAAAAGACTGCCTTCTCGGATACAAAGGCGACTGTTAAGATCGAGGTGGATTTTTGGATCAAAGGCTATCTGGTAAAAAACAAAAAGAATCTATACCTTCAACTCACACAATGTACATACAAGAGTCACATAAAATGGATCTCTCAAAAAAACAAAAGGACAAAAAAATGTGTAAAAAATACAGTAAAAAGAAAAGAAAAATCCTTGATTTCCTTAACGATTGTGGCGCCGTGACGACGGGGGAGTGTCCCCTTAGGGTGCCATTACTCCCCCACAATCATCTTTATTTAATTACTAAACAATTTTAGTATTGTGATATTCATATTTTTACGACGCTACCCCCAAATTAGGCGACGTTTTGTACTTCATTCCATCCCCTAAGATATATTTAGGATGTTTTAATGGGGTGCCGGGAATTCGTATATTTGCATAGCCTTTATGTTTTGTTCATTGTGTTAATTTTTGGAAATGAACGTTTTTTTCCTTAATGTTTTATTATTGTTTAAAGGAGCTGTAACATGAAATACTGAATAGAGCTGAAATATGATAACATTAATATTATTTAAATAAATTACGATGGAAAAATCGTATCGGCTACGGAAGCGGCAAAATGCGCTGCTTTTGCGAATTGTCTTTCCAATTTGTTAAAATCTATTTATGCTGATGAGGCTGTCGGAACATATTAATTTATTTTTTTTTCACATTTTCAGATATGTTCTTATCTATTCAGAAAACTGCATGTTTACTCAAAATCAATCTCGGTCAATGTCAGTTATCTCGCATATGCCTGATAACTCGCTAAACTAAGACAGCTAAAACTTTTGACGAACTAAAATTTTAATTACTTAGTAACCAAAAATCTAGGTCCATGACCCAAAGGTATTTGACTCTAGACTAACAAACAGATAATCGTTACTTCTATAACATTAGTTGTTTGTCACAGTGACGGGTCACAACCGTGCTTTGACACGATTTTATATTATTGATTTTAAAGTCGTTAACAGTCGTGTCTAGTTATATAGATATCTGTTTTACTAGAACTTGTACCGTTACGATAATATTAGATTCGAAAATGTTGGTTCGAAATGTTTATGAAGGTATCATACGGTATTCCATATCAAAAAGAATTTGTAAATGGCCAAATTTCACGTCTCATTTTTCCTTCAGATTTCATCCAAAAAAAATTCCTACCGATGTATTACTTGGCAACATCTTTCACAAATAACAATACCACATTAAGCGCACTACAGCTGAGCAAAAAAAAAGAAAACACTTAACTTAATTAATTTAAACTTATTTAAATAAAAAGGCTCGAATACTTTAGTCCCCAACAAGGAAGGTTGGGGGACGCAAAACGTATTTATTTCGTTTTCGTTCCTTGAATACTAAGCTAAGACTTGGGGACTTTAGACGAATGTGACGCATTTCGATGAATAAAGGGGGAAAGGGGGAAGGGGGACAATGACAGAGAATATTATTAACAAGTGAAGGGAAATACGACAATATGCTAATGGATGTTACAATTTTGAATGTAATCTTTTGGGCGTTGGGTGAATGATGATCGCTGTAAATTGCGAATGCCGAATAAGTGTAGCTGGGTCTACTACTAGCTATGTAGCCCTGTTTGAATGTGGAATATTTTGTCTTCGGTGTTATAGGATAACTAATGATATTGGAGCTAATAATAATAACGTCCAGACTGTCCTTGCTAAGGAGATCAGCCAGCTGCGCATGAAATACTATAGTGCACAGGTGCACTCTCCATTCCCTCATCTTCTACTCTGGGAATTGAACCTCAAATCCCGTGCACAGCAACTAGTAATATAGACCATTGTGGCAATATTAAATTGATGTTTTATCTATGTTTAAGCCTGGAAATCATAACGTGAGTGACATATTTGGATTCGTGATATAAGCATACGTTATTACGTGCTAATACTGTGATAATAAACTGTACAAAATACTCAGATAATTTTATGTGTCGTGCAATTTCCATTGAAATGTCAATAAACGCGAAAAGAATTGTACAACCAATCTAAATATGAAACTAGTACCTTCGTAATAAAGGATACATGACAAAGCTTTCTGTTTGCCCAACAAATATAGTCAAAGCTTGTTTCTAGGAATTGAATTTTTCACAATTAATACTTTCAAACAATATTGATGTTGTTTGAAAGTATTATGATTATGATTCCTGTTATTTTGAATTTCTCTCAGTATTTCATGTTGATGATGTCCATATCAGCTTGTATGTGTGTAATGCCCACTAGTGGGATATATGCACTTCTGTGAAAATTCCTCTCGGTCACAAAAATATATATTGCCCGTTTCCGTTCAACAACACCATCATCTGCCTAGCCGTTTCCCAACTATGTTGGGTCGGCTCCCAGCTTAACCGGACCCAGCTGAGTACCAATGTTTTACTTACTTATCCGACGTTCTCAACTCAGTTACCTGGATAATCTGATATTCATAAAGACCTACTAACATTTTCTCTTGGCTTTTTGCTTTGCTTTTGAAATAGAAATAACGAAGAGATTCAATCATGATAGTAAATCACATCTAAAAAGTGTTTTGCAAAATAAAATATCAAGCTCCATCATGAGTCCGTATAAACTAAATCAATTACCTATTCATCATCAAGATATCGAACCCCACATCCCACCACTTCCTAGACCATCGCTACCAAGGTACCAAGCGCCCAGATACTTAAGCAGGTTCGCAACAAACGTCGATGGAGCTTCATTTACCGACCGAATCCCTGACCTTTGTATCGAGCGCCGAACTTCGTCAATGAAGCAAACTTTACCGTTATACAATAGGTATGTCAGTGTGTTCGTCACCTGATGGACGCGTTGGGTAACTGACGCTCAAATTACATTTAGAAAGTTGATATTTTGTCAAGGACGTGTGTTTTTGGTGGTATGGTTTGCATGTAAATGGTTTAACATTTTCTGATTAATATTTATTTATATAAAGCGTTTGTTTCGCGTTTTGTAAATGTCCGCACGCAATTTGTAGACCAGATGAAGCATTTGTGGAATCTCGCTTTAATTCTACTGTGGCATCAAGTTTAACCTTTTTATTAGTTCCAATGTTCAAATCTGGTTATTCCTCCTTTACTCACTTATCTTACCAAAACCGCCGCTACTGTCACAAATAAAACCCTGAACCCCCTTGTTTACTTGTTTCTTCTAGCAGTTGCGTAAAAAAAACAACATCAACTAACCTAGAAGTATAATCCTCAGGATACGGCACCAATATCCCTTCAGGGCTGGGCTGCGGCGTGTCTCCCACCCAGAAGTACGCGTCAGGACCTGTTCCATCGTACGCGAACCCTCGCACGTACACCGTGCTCTCGTCGACTGCGTACACTGTACCCCTGATACCGTGGGCGTACTGTGTCAGGCGGCCTATCAGGCGACCGTAGTACGGCTCCGGCCGACGCGATGTCACTGTACCTGGGGACAGATATTGAGGAATTGAGATATTTTGCCTGTTTATCTAAATTATTTTAAGTTTTGCCATGTAATATAGTTAGCCAGATAACTTTGCGCATTTGTATGAATAAATGTTGACCAAATGAACACTTGTGAGGAGATTTGTTTGTCTGAAATAAAGCGCTATCGTCCTCGCAGCAGACAAGAACTTAATTCTACTGGTCCAACACCATAAATTGGTAAAAATATTATGGTTATTTGGTCTCTTTCCATCGTTCGATCGTGCAGTGGACTGATGATTAAGTTACGACTACTTCATTCATTATCACAAGCGTTCTGCTGATCTTAAAATCATTATGAACGTTATCAGGAAAATCTTCTTTATTTGGAGGGATAAATTCGGATCATTATAGAGATATAAGTACGGAAAATATATCAAAATAAATGGTTTGTCATAGGAGATTGAGTTCAAAACATGTTGCAGTCCAGCTCACTCGTTATATTGTGTTTAAACTGCAGTGGGACGTTTGACGTACCCACGTAGACTTGTTCGGTTTGTATGACGTCACAGTACACGTCGGGTATTAAATGCCTCTCAAAATATAACTCTTGATGTACAGTCGAAAGCAAGTCAGTGTACCCAAAATCTGTCAAATCTGCCAAATTTACCAATCAAACATTAACCTTCTAGTATTGTGATAAGGTTGAAAATCGATCACAGAAATTTGACAGCTTTGTGTACACTGACTTGCTGTCGACTGTACCTACCGGTGTACAAAGCTTATCCAATAGGTCCGATATTTTATCCAAATCCAGAAGTTTTTTTAACCATGTCATCACGCCTTCTATTCTATTCTTCATATTTGGTTTATTTTGTGATGTAAAGAAACCTTAGTATGAAATGTCAACCTGACCACGATGCTCTGAGTACCTATAGAAATTCAAGCTCTCTAGTTCCAATATCTCCAGAAATAGTCTTTAAACGCCAGCCATCGACAAAATGTTAAATGTCAGACGGTTTAAAGTACCTACTATTTTACGCAACCGGGTAAAAAGTGGTACCTTTCTCAGGCTCCAGACTATCTAGACTACCTACTTTTCGTTCTATAATTTCAGCGTAAATACCCGACAGGCTACACACACAGGTTACAGGACACTTTCGCATTTTTAGTTATATTTTTCTGTGTTTTTAGACTTTCCGATCTGAAACGGGCCTACCAGAACGAATTCTATCATGTATTCATCAGTCTTCGGACGAATATAGTAGTGTGTTCCAATTTGGGACATACAAACTGAAAAAAATATTCATATGGATGGAAGGCAAAAGTAATAAAAAACTGTCAGTCCACACGCTGTAGCTCCTAGCCCTGGCATGGATGGATATAGGTATCTATTTTTGTTTATCTGATACGCAATAGAGGTATCTAAGCAATATATGAAATGGATATAGACGATCGCCGGTGGTAAGCGCTAATCGTCACTCAAATTAATATGGCCACACGCAACACCACAGGAGTCGCAAGTATTGGTGACATCATAAGCTGCAGATTAATAAGAAATTCAGCTGCTAACATTATTTATACACCCATAAGTATCATCAGTACATTCCTCAAATTAATTTGAAATCAGGGGGCACGGCAGTGCCCCCGCCAAGTCAAGCAGAAAAAGCGGCACGGCCGTACCATCCTTTTCTCGAAGCAATTCAGGCTATTTTCGACCCACTATAATTTCGTTGTGGATAAAACAAGAAGCCTGAATTTTTAGTAACTAATTAGGCATTGTATAAATACGGTGTATTTATAATTTCAGATAATTTGAACCAGTAGTTTAAGAATGACAACTTGTTAAAGTTTCTGAATTTTGTCACTCACTGACTCACCGATCATCAAAAGTCCAAGGCACTTCTAGCAGACATAGAAGCTTCAAATTTAGAATACATATAGAGTTTAGT
>NWSH02000081.1:5127505-5163920 GCA_002382865.2 Heliothis virescens | reverse complement strand
AGGTCTTTAAAAATGAGATTGAGGTTTCTAAAACCATTTTTTCTCAAAGTCAATCATTTCAAAGTAATACACTTTCAAAGTGCTAAAATTTGTGTCCCCCCCCCTGTAATTTCTAAACTACCAGAATGAAAAATCTGAAAAAAATATATGTTATAGATCTTAACAAAAACTATCAACCAAAATTGGTTTGAACAAGATACAGTCAGTGGTTTTTGAGATATAGCACTTTTTAAGTAACCGCAAATTATAACTTTGTTATTCATATATTTGTATGAAAAACAAAGTTATTTTTGTTGTCGAGAAAAGTTTGTGTTTTGGCAAATTTTAGGTAATAGGTACGTTTATTTTTCATAAATAATGGAACGGAACCCTTCGTGTGCGAGTCCGACTCGCACTTGGCCGGTTTTTTAGATACTATACGACGATTTTATTACTTACTAGCTTCTGCCAGCGGCTTCGCTCGCGGTAAAAGTTTTTCCCGTTCCCGTGGCAATTTGGGGAAATCCTTTCGTATCTCGCGTGAGAGTCTTAAGATGAACCTCTGTGCAAAATTTCAGCTTTATAGGTTCACAGGTTTTGGCCCTGCGTTGATGAGTCAGTGAATGAGTCAGGACTTAGATTTTTATATGTATAGGTATGTATAGGTTAAATCTTGAATACCTACTGAACATACCTACATTCTACATCTATTTAAAACAGAACTTCATACAAAAGTATCCTTTCCGAAGCAATACAGCGTGTTGACTCCTGGCCCTCTGTGAAACTCAAACGTAACAAAGCCACAAAAAGTTGCATTTTAGCGCTCTCCCGGCCCGTCTCGTAAGGTAACCCTTTGAAAAGTCAAGGTACAATGGACCCCAAAAAGTTTAAGTCCCAATGGACCATCAACTGAATATTTTGGATTTAACTTTATTTAAGGTTTTTGGAAGCTTAGATAAGTAATAGAGATAGAACTTGGTTTCATAAGTAATCACATTTCGACTAACTCTTAAAATAATGTATCATATGAGCTTCTTTTGTTGTGCACAATATAGTTGCTAAAATAGCTACATACTGCTAAAATTTAAAATTATATTTTTATTTATTTCATTAGTGTTTAGACATATTTGATTACTTCACAGAATTCTGCAAATTTATTATACCAGTTCCTACATAGATCAAGGAGCGGTTTGACTTAAAATAAATGACGCGATCACTTTAGAGGTTAACCGACTAATAATTCTAGATATAATAAATGATCTATATAAGCTGACTGGTAATCCTTGCTCGTGTGATCTTGGCTTACTTAACCAGAGTTAATGATAGTTGCACTACTCATATGTTGATCAAAATTCAATAAGGTGACCATATTACTGGCCTTTTTTTCGGTGGGAACTCATCAAATGACCCCTCCCGTTGTGGGTGACAGCGTGAGGGAGTATCAGACTTCTACTGACTAAAATCCACCGTGTTCCTTCGTGCCCTTTGTGTACAAGGGCCGCGGTAACCCTTTCAAACAATCTCGCAGATATAACTGGCCTCGCGGGTAAACTAAGCTCTGCTGCGTACTCTGTCAGTCTGTCTGGCGTTCAGTGTATTTTAGTTGATTCCACAGCATCATGTCCTACGGGATTCTTATGTGGGACAATGCTGCCGACATCGTAAATTTCTTCGTGTTACAGAAGCGCGCTGCCCGCACCTTATACCTACCGACTTGGTGCTAGGGTCTTCCTAAGAACGGTTTAAGGTCAAAAGCGTTAAAATCTCAATATCGCCATTTTTTAAATTTGTTTTTTGCTATATATTGTTCCACTGCTGGGCAAGAGCCTCCCCCAAAGTCTTCTATCTTACTCTGTCTGAAGCGTTTTCAGCCAGTTAGCGAGGAAATGTCTAAATCTTCCCTCCAGCGCTTCTGTGGCCAATAGAAATTAGACAAAATATAAAATAATTTGGCACAAACAGTGACGTGCACAATTTAATTCTAAATTCTTGAATGTTGACACGCATACTATCATCACCACACTGTTATCGTCAGACCATAATCCAATAGCCTTTACCAGGAATCCTAAATGTTATGTGGTGTGTTCTGGTCACTTCTCAGAATGTTAAACAAGTACAGCAGAGAGTAAATATACGATAGGGTGACCACAAAATGGTGCAGTTGGATTTCAATTGAATTCTCCTGATTTTAGTTTTTTATTTGTAGGTTTGTTTGTCTTATCATGGATAGATGACTTAATTGGAGATGATAAGTCTCGTCAAATAGCTTCCTTGCCAGAAGTTGGCTATATTATTGCAGAAATGAATTCTCCTTTAGAATATCGTAGTTATTTTACGAAAAAGGTTTTTTTGTGAATTTTCACAATTTTGAAATTACTAGCAGCTAACTGCGGAGTAGCATAATAATATTATTTGGTGTTTGACGAAGATCAATGAAACGAAGCCACGGGCGAAAGCTAGTTATGTAATAATTATGATATTTATATGCGAAACTATATTATGCAATACGTTATTGACTCCCGTATAGAAATAAACAGGTTTGATAAAACTAGACTAGTAGGTTGATGTGAATTCATAGATCAGTATCTCTATATGGCCTAAGTTTCACTTTGAATGAACTAAAAATAAAATCTTATATGAGATTCATGTATTTATACTGCTTTTACGTTATCATGAGTTCCCTGGCAGGTCTAGTTGTTCCCTGCCACGCATTCTGCTTTTCAGTAATGAAAAACAGTCGGGTAATAAATTGTCAAAATAAAATAACTGTCTCTTCATAAAGTACCACGTAAGTTATTTTTATTTACTTTTATCAACTAAAAACATAATAAATTATTTATATTTTGAACAAATAAAATAAAATACCGATGAATTTTAAAAATGACAAGGACATCAGCTGCATGAAATGAAACATGTGTCACATAGAGATTGACACTGGTGAATCGACGATAATCGGTAAAGAGGTTGTCATTCACGTCAGTACGAGTGCTTCTGCCTTGTATGCGGTTTGTGTTTGCTTTCGATTATATTTCCTCAGGTATTTTCTTGCTTCGCGGATTTGTTTTTTGTTGAGTTTTCTTGTCAAATTTATCCTTATCTTTTTGTTTGGTTTACATAATGCCGAAAAAAACAAAAAAGACTGTTTTGACTTCACAAACTCGGGAGTTTGTAATTCGTTTGAGGGACTACTTCGAACAAGAGCGTCTAAACGGGGGTCCATTGCTACCGATCGACAGAGTCATAGACCGAGTTGCGGCAGCACTGGACATCGGAAAAGCTACCATTTCCCGTATTACACAAGAGAAGTTTGGCGGAACTGGAGTCGAAGACAATAAGTTGTCTTCTCCAAGGAAACGTAAACGCAAAGCTCCAATAACAGATGTTGATAGTTTTGACGTGGATGCGATCCGAAACCATGTCTATGGATATTATGAAAGAAATGAGCTCCCGACATTGTCAAATTTATTAAAGTCATTAAAAGAAGCCGACCTTTTTTTTGGATGCATCACTTCGTTATGGCATGTCTTACACAAAGTGGGATTCAGGTGGAAAAAAGTTAATAAAAGAAAAATAATCATGGAGAGAGGAGACATTGCACTTGCTCGTGTTACATTTTTAGAGGCAGCAAATAGGATAAAAAACTGGGATAATGTCATATTCCTCGATGAGACTTGGCTGAATGCAAATCACACTGTCGGCAAAATGTGGACAAATGATTCAGCTCATTCCTCAACAAAAGTACCAGAAGGAAAAGGTGAAAGGCTTATTATATGCCATGCCGGGAATGCCAAAGGATTTGTACCTAATGCCCTTCTCGCATTTCGCTCCAAAAAAACAGGGGACTATCACGAAGAAATGAATGCTGATAGATTTGAAGAATGGTTCAAGAATTTATTAATCAATCTAACAGAACCAAGCATTATAATAATGGATAACGCGAAATACCATTCCCGGCAAATTAATAAGCCGCCTACTTCCCAAAATAATAAAGCGACGCTTGTGGAATGGCTGATAAAAAATAACGTGGATGCCGACATGTCAATGTTAAAAGAACAATTACTTAGGTTAGTTAAATTACACAAACCGCCTACGCCCACCTATAAGCTTGATGAGATGGCGAAGGAACGTGGACATCAAGTTTTAAGATTACCGCCTTACCACTGCCAGTACAATGCAATAGAATTGATTTGGGCTCAAATAAAAGGTACCAACATACTTGTCACTAGCTCTATCTCACGGTTACAAGCCTTTATTAGGAAAAATAACATTCGATTGTTAAAAGATTGTTTGATATTGGTATATAGAGCAGTAAAGGGAAATGTTGGGAAAACGGGAGAAGTTTCTCCATTTTTTTAATTTACAAAAATTAAAGCTCTGAAACGTCTCAAATTGTCTCGCGCATCCCGTTGTTTGCCCGGGCTATAAGAATTTGATATCAGACGTTTCAGATCTTTGATTACGATGACCCGTTGTCGCTGGCATAAGCGACATGACCCGCGTACGAAGTCGCTGGCAGAAGCTATATAGTAATTAAATAAAATTATTATTTTTCGAAATCAAAATTAATGTAATCGGAATTTTATTAAAATCAAAATGTATTGTTTTACAACAGAGTATTAGATTTTGTGGTATATAATTACTTTGTAACAGTATTTTTTTAAATATCCATTTAATCAATCAATATTTTAATTATAGGATATGCTGCCAAACATAATACGGTTCCACCGTTTACAGCAAGTAAAATGCTGAAATTATTAATAGAGGCGTGCGAAAATGTTACCGAAGATAATTGGAAAAAGGTTATAGAAAAAACTAAACAGATTATAGCAGAGGAGTGGAATAAATATATCCGGATCGACTTAATGAGAGACAAACAAATAATTATTGCGGTTGGAGAAGATTCTGATACTGATTCAGATATCACTGCTAGTTCTGACAGTGATACATAATTATTATTTAAAAAGGATTTGTATTTAAACGATTGTAGCGGTACTACAATCTACACCGTCATCCTACAGTGGAAGAGGAACTATCCTGCATCGCTCAAGCAAAGTTCAAATGAAACTTGAATATCTATAGAACACACCGACAACAACAACTGTTGGGCAGTAGCTCACCGGACTTAACACCCTTCCGATCGGTGGATCCTCCCTTTATTCCGGGGTGTAATGAGCATATATTCTTCGCTCCCGTACCTCCACACTATAAGTATTTACCATAACTATTTCGAAAATTTTAAATTAGTAATTCCGATTCTATTTTCTTTGCCAATTGATTCGATATTGTAGAACAATCGATTAAAATTCGTTAGGTTACATCACTAGATCCATCATTTATGAACTGTCAGGGAACTCATCCTAAAATAAAATCACTATAGTACTCATTGGAAAAGCTTTTGTTGCAAATTGACATTTCATGTAGGGTTTCCATACAGTAGAGGCTTTTCGGATCTGTCCCAGTTTGCATGGACATACGTGCCGTACATGCAAACTGGGACTGGGAATTTCGTAATGACATGTCACAAATTATTTATTTATGATGTTAATAAAATAATTTGTGTTAATATTAAACTTATATGGAGGCAATATTTTTAAGCAACACGATACACGCTTAAGATAGTTACCCATGTTTAAATTATAACACCGAACTTTTCGAAGAAGTCTTAGCGTTCAAAAAAAAAGTAACTTAACACAACAACAAGAAATTGGACTTACCGGCAGCGAGTATCAGGAGCGTAACCGCGAAGCAGACATGCGACGAGCCCCGCGGGGGCGGCACCCTCCCCGCCATTGGCCGAGCGCTAGGGGCGGTTTAGCTACAACAACACAGCCTTCACCGCCGAAACCTTCTTACACAACTCACTCCACACACAAAAAAAAACTTGGCAGTAATTTTGGCGCGTAATCTTGACTTTGACGTTTTGATTTTTTAAACGCGCACCGGTACGTTCGCGCTCAGCCGCCGCGCGCCACAGACTACACTTTCACCCGCGCTCTAAGCACCGATTGTGTAATTTGTTTACTTTCACTGTGATCAGTCACATTCGCGATATTGTTTAACTTTTTTCATTCAACTTACGAACTATTTATTGTCGGAGTTACTGTACAGTCTTGGTTTTGAATTGGCTGAGTGAGTCGACATGGGAACTGAAATCTGCCGGGAATCGTTAGGGATTAGAGTTCATTGAACTCCGTTACAACATACTAGCTTCTAGGTACTTTACTACTAGAGTACCCAAGAGCTAGCAGAGATTATATAAAAAACACTGTTATTTTTCTCAAACAAACTGGTGCGTCGGTATTATCCTTATTTTTCGTAAAATTTGCGTTTTTTTATTAGCGAAAGCTCCCCTTTGCGACACGGGTTGTTGACACTAAAATGTTGCATAAGCGACAAAACGTGCAAGCAAGCAAAGCATGATATTACGCAAAAGTTTCGGTTCAACTGTTATTATACTAAAACCTAATTTAAAATAACTATAGTCGTGACTGTTTTGTCGTTAAAAAGCTATAATCCAGTAATGAAGCTACCTATATTACATTTAGTTGTATTATTTCGTTAATTTGCTAAAGGTTATCAAGCTTAATTAATACGGTACCATATAAAAGTAGAGATTATAGGTACTATTAGCAAAATTAAAAACAGGATTCCAGTTTTTTTATTGAATGTAATCTCGTACTTAATTGCGGCGATTATTGAAAAGGATTTTTTGCATGTAGGTAATTATCTGAAGAGTTTAAAATGGCTGGTATTTTTTTTTTCATTCATAAAAATAATTAAGGTGCCCGCCGTTTTATTATAATCACAGAAAGTCAATTCAATTAATTGTTTTTATGTGAATTCAATGAAAATGCAGCTGACCCTAGGCTGGAAAGGAATTTATGAAAATATTATTTTTGAATTTTCCATGACACTTTTATTTCATTTCACTAATATGGCTTCATCTTTGTTTAGGTCAAGACATAGGCAACAGAATAGTAGCCTTTATCCATTATAGCTTTTATCCATGTAACACACACCTACTCCTAATTTGAGGCTGTATTGCTAAATAAGCTTTTAATCAAAACGCAGCAAGTCAAGCACCACTGCACCCACAAGGAAATTAATGTGATCTAACTATGTAAGTAAGTACGTATGTATGTCTGTTCCGTAACTTAGTACATATTGAGTAACTTGTACAGACGGTAGCACATCCACCCACCTCAATCTGTCTTTCTTCAATTGATTTTCAACCTTATCACAATAGTGGAAGGTTAATGTTCGATTGGAAAATTTTACAGATTCGTGTAGATTCATCTGTTGTTGTCTGTACGTGCTTTGTATGTAACTGCAGAGGTTGTGGGAATTTCAAATACATACTGTTTTTCGTGGTTTTACATTCGGTTTCACACTCATTAGTTGATTTTCCGCTCGGTTTTTCTAAGCGCGAAACATGCTGCGCGGCTAAAAAATCTGTCGAGCGATTCCAGGTATCATCGTTGTGAAGGAATAGCAATGTACCTAACAACGCTCGTACAATCGTTTATCGAAATAACCGAGCGGAAAATCTGCTAATGTGAAAACGCTGTCACCGACTCCCTTAGTGGACTTTTTCAAAAACCGAAAGATCATAAACACTTTCGTCCTATGGCACATTTAGCAGCCTTTAAAGCGTAAACCGAATCTGAAGTAAGTAGGTGTATATTTATTATTATTTTTTAACCTCAATTTCCCACAAAAAATATTATAAATATCTATTTGTGCTATAAGCATAAAGCACAACAAGTAACTTTCCTAATATCTAATAATGAAGTTTTCATTTCCATAAACAACACAAAATAAATAACAATATGCAACTTATTTCAAATATTTCTAGGAAAATGGCAGAAGTTTCCAATAAAACGATTAAANCGCCGAAACCTTCTTACACAACTCACTCCACACACAAAAAAAAACTTGGCAGTAATTTTGGCGCGTAATCTTGACTTTGACGTTTTGATTTTTTAAACGCGCACCGGTACGTTCGCGCTCAGCCGCCGCGCGCCACAGACTACACTTTCACCCGCGCTCTAAGCACCGATTGTGTAATTTGTTTACTTTCACTGTGATCAGTCACATTCGCGATATTGTTTAACTTTTTTCATTCAACTTACGAACTATTTATTGTCGGAGTTACTGTACAGTCTTGGTTTTGAATTGGCTGAGTGAGTCGACATGGGAACTGAAATCTGCCGGGAATCGTTAGGGATTAGAGTTCATTGAACTCCGTTACAACATACTAGCTTCTAGGTACTTTACTACTAGAGTACCCAAGAGCTAGCAGAGATTATATAAAAAACACTGTTATTTTTCTCAAACAAACTGGTGCGTCGGTATTATCCTTATTTTTCGTAAAATTTGCGTTTTTTTATTAGCGAAAGCTCCCCTTTGCGACACGGGTTGTTGACACTAAAATGTTGCATAAGCGACAAAACGTGCAAGCAAGCAAAGCATGATATTACGCAAAAGTTTCGGTTCAACTGTTATTATACTAAAACCTAATTTAAAATAACTATAGTCGTGACTGTTTTGTCGTTAAAAAGCTATAATCCAGTAATGAAGCTACCTATATTACATTTAGTTGTATTATTTCGTTAATTTGCTAAAGGTTATCAAGCTTAATTAATACGGTACCATATAAAAGTAGAGATTATAGGTACTATTAGCAAAATTAAAAACAGGATTCCAGTTTTTTTATTGAATGTAATCTCGTACTTAATTGCGGCGATTATTGAAAAGGATTTTTTGCATGTAGGTAATTATCTGAAGAGTTTAAAATGGCTGGTATTTTTTTTTTCATTCATAAAAATAATTAAGGTGCCCGCCGTTTTATTATAATCACAGAAAGTCAATTCAATTAATTGTTTTTATGTGAATTCAATGAAAATGCAGCTGACCCTAGGCTGGAAAGGAATTTATGAAAATATTATTTTTGAATTTTCCATGACACTTTTATTTCATTTCACTAATATGGCTTCATCTTTGTTTAGGTCAAGACATAGGCAACAGAATAGTAGCCTTTATCCATTATAGCTTTTATCCATGTAACACACACCTACTCCTAATTTGAGGCTGTATTGCTAAATAAGCTTTTAATCAAAACGCAGCAAGTCAAGCACCACTGCACCCACAAGGAAATTAATGTGATCTAACTATGTAAGTAAGTACGTATGTATGTCTGTTCCGTAACTTAGTACATATTGAGTAACTTGTACAGACGGTAGCACATCCACCCACCTCAATCTGTCTTTCTTCAATTGATTTTCAACCTTATCACAATAGTGGAAGGTTAATGTTCGATTGGAAAATTTTACAGATTCGTGTAGATTCATCTGTTGTTGTCTGTACGTGCTTTGTATGTAACTGCAGAGGTTGTGGGAATTTCAAATACATACTGTTTTTCGTGGTTTTACATTCGGTTTCACACTCATTAGTTGATTTTCCGCTCGGTTTTTCTAAGCGCGAAACATGCTGCGCGGCTAAAAAATCTGTCGAGCGATTCCAGGTATCATCGTTGTGAAGGAATAGCAATGTACCTAACAACGCTCGTACAATCGTTTATCGAAATAACCGAGCGGAAAATCTGCTAATGTGAAAACGCTGTCACCGACTCCCTTAGTGGACTTTTTCAAAAACCGAAAGATCATAAACACTTTCGTCCTATGGCACATTTAGCAGCCTTTAAAGCGTAAACCGAATCTGAAGTAAGTAGGTGTATATTTATTATTATTTTTTAACCTCAATTTCCCACAAAAAATATTATAAATATCTATTTGTGCTATAAGCATAAAGCACAACAAGTAACTTTCCTAATATCTAATAATGAAGTTTTCATTTCCATAAACAACACAAAATAAATAACAATATGCAACTTATTTCAAATATTTCTAGGAAAATGGCAGAAGTTTCCAATAAAACGATTAAAACTGTTGTTTGTTCATCACGCCTGACCTTTGTTCTCCCACGTGGACGAACCGACATAGATACGTACTGTTTGTATATACGTAGGAAGATTATCCTAGATTTAATTACTCCCTTTATTTATTTAATACATATTTTATAGAAAATTATGGAATAAATTGTACTTATTCAATCTGTAGGTACGTATTAAGCATTTTTAGAAATTAAAATTTAATCTGTGAGATAGCACTTACACACTAAATAAGAAAGAAATGAAATAGTTCCGAAATAGCAAAACTATGTGATAAATTAGTAAAAGTTGAAATCTACGTTTTTTTATGTAAAGTTAACAAGATTGTCGAAATCTTAAAACTATCCTTAATTCTTAATAAAGATTATTTTTGTTTGTTCGTTTGTTCACTTAAGGTTCCTAAACGACTGAACCTGACCGATTTCAAACATGGTTTCACTGTTAAGAAGCTACAAATATAAAAATTCACTGCTATTTCCACCAAAAAAAATTCTTAAGAAAAAAAGGAAATGCGTAATTTTAAAATGAATTCCCAAATTCTAATAAAATTCGTCGTGTACAATGACGTCATAATGTTACTCGTACGAATCGAAACTATCTCATAGTACTCACACATACACGTAATATACTTCATGCGAATGTGTGGGTGTCGTTTGCGTACCTTTGACCTTAACTTTGTGACGTCACACACAATATCCTGACTTTAAAAGGATGTTTTAAAAGAGAATAAAGATGCCTGATTTTAGAATACAGTCTGGCTAGATAACGGTTAATTAAGACAGCGTAGTATTCAGACAAGCAATAATTTTGTCCCTACTACTAAAAATATTTACACATGGAATAGGTAATTTACCCAAAATGCAATTAAGTTTGGTTTACTTATTTTCCTCGGTGCTGCTGATAATTAAAATAGAAGTCTAAGGGGTTATCTGTAATTTGAACCGTTATCTAAACAACAGAGTAAAATATACGTATGTAGGTATGTTGATGGGAACCCCCTCAAATATGTATTTAATTCTTCTCAGCATTTGTTTTCCTTAAAGCGGCAAAAATATACATCATCTATAATTTCAACTGTCTAACTATAGCGGTTCATGAGATACAGCCTCAAGACAGGCGGACAGCAAAGTCTTAGTAACAGGGACCCGTTTATCCTTTGCGTACGGAACCCTAACAAAGAAACGTAGTTTAGCTGACTATAAAATAAGGATATATTTTTTGTTTGTACCCTAAAAGATCCGAAACTACTAAAACAGTTTGAAAAATATTTCTCTGTTAGAATCTACACTATCTCCGAGCGACATTAGCTTCTGCCAGCGGCTTCGCCCGCGTAAAACCTTAAATCCCATTTTTTTCCGTTCCCGTGGGAATTTCGGGAAATCTTTATCTCGCTTGAGAGTCGTAAGATGAACCTCTGTGCAAAATTTCAGCTTTATAGGTTCACGGGTTTGGGCCCTGCGTTGATGAGTCAGTCAATGAGTCAGGACTTTGATTTTATATGTGGGTATAGAAGATATTAGTCGGTATTTTTTTATAATTGTTTGTTCAAAATATTTGATCCTAAATTACACAATTGCTATGTACACCGTATTCTTTCCGCTCTAGCAATAAAGATCTTCAAATAAATAGAATATAACCTTGACGATTACTTTGTGTACAGTCAGCAAATAAAGGCGCGGCCCCACGGCGGTGCACGGAGAGACTACGCACGTGTATTAAGCTTCGCTTTGGAAGAAAATGTATGTGGTTGTGTCCACTGCAACCCACGGAGAGGCTACGCACGAATTGACGTCATTGATACATGCGTGGCTTGCTCGAATAGGCGGTTACATAGCTCAACGCTGTCAACGTGGGTCTACGTTTCCACGTGGGTGTACTCCATACACGAATATGACCGTCGACTACGTACAGCTCACTTATCGCAGCGTAGCCTCTCCGTGCGCCGTGCCACGCTATACATAGTCGTGTGTCATATTCGTGTATTCCAGTGGAAACGTAGACCCACGTTGTCAAACAAATGAATACACGCAGCTAAAATGCGCCGCGTGCCCGTGCACAGCATGCACCGCGGTGGGGCCGCGCCTTTATCCTAATGAGCCGAGGCGGCTAAGTTCAGAAAATATTTATTTATTAAAATCAATATTGAATCATAAATTGAACGATAATCACCCTTGAGAATATTACGCTGCTGTTATTAGGTCCCGTTAAAAAAAATTATAGTGTTTTTAATATTATAACGCATCCTTAATTTTAAATGTATCAAATATTAAAACAAAACAACATCACGTGTAAGAACATATTTATATCTTTATAAAATATAATGTTGTTTTTATAAAATATAACAACATATTTTTAGGTAAAATACCTTTGCCACAGGTAAAAAGTGAGATTAAAATTCGAGGAAATTAATAGCTATTGCAATCCACAGAACACGAACAAACATTTCAAAAGAACAAAATCACAAAAAAAAAGCAAATCTTTTATATCACAAGACACAAAAAGACAAAAAAAACTGCATGAAGTAATCCTGCTACCGTTACATGCACCGTTCACTGTTGCATCATGCTCATCAAGGCAACTGCATCGCACGACCAGCCGAAACGTGATGCACTTGCAAGCTGTCATTTGGTTTACAAATTGTTGCTCTTGACTGTACTTTTGTGTCATTATTAACTGACTTCAATAGAAGGAGGTTCTCAATTTAACCGCGTATATATTTTTTGTTAATTAAGGTATTTTGTTTAGCTGGTTTATTATTTAGTTTTAATGTATTTGTCATTATGTACTATGTTAGTCAATAATTAAGTTTGTATATTATACGGCCAAATGGCTAAACCGATTGTGCTAATGTATGAAGAAAGCTTCTAGAGATAGAGCATTTTATCTTATTGCGTGTAGTTAACCCAAAAGAAAAGCTTGTATTGTGAACTAGCTTCTACCAGCGGCTTCGCCCGCTTCCCGAGGGAACTATTTCCCGTACCCGGATAAAAAGTAGCCTATGTTGTTCCTCAGGGTCTATTCTATCTCTGTACCAAATTTCATCAAAATTGTCTCACTGGTTTAGGCGTGAAAGATTAACAGACAGACAGACAGAGTTACTTTCGCATTTATAATATTAGTAGGGATAGTTCAACATATTGTAATTGATTTCGTTGTAACTTAGTAACGTTGTTGCTTGCTATATTTTATTTTCATTTTGAAAGTCAGTAATTGCACGCTGTCAATACCTACACCTAATTTGGCATAGCCGTTTCCAGTGTGATTATAATAAAAAAATGTTGATTAATACTAAAATGTTGATATACACACAAACAAACAAGATCTCAGCTATAAGTATTACGATTTACAGACACTGTTAAATATTTGAAAAAACTTAGAATTAAAGCATCCTGCGTGTATTATTGTCAAAAACGACATTATCCACTTCTATATTCTTCAAAAATACCTTTTTATCTATACAAAGAAGTAAAAACCGAGGCATCATGTAACATTTTCTTTGCCACACCAAATGCACGTCACTTTAAAAGCTTTGCGTCCGAATTCTTGCAGCAAACCGCCATATTGGGCTCACGCTGTAAAATGTGTTACACACTCAAATATACACTGTTATTACTTGTTTTTTATTTTAATAATTGTTGGAAAAATATTATTTATATGTAAGTATATAAGGTTCATGAAAAAAATAATAATAAAAAATATATAATAGCATATTTTTTTTAGGTTAACTGTAATTTATTTTTTTGTGTTAAGTTATTGTTATCAATTGTTTTGTTTATATGAATTTTATAACTATTTTTTAGAACCATGAAAAAAAACCTTAAAAGATTGTATTGTGGCTTAGTGACTGTTAAAGTATTTTTTTAAAATGCGGTAAATAATAAAGAATTTCAGCAAGACACGATATGGCAAATTATATTGAAAATTCAAATATATAAATTAAAGGTCAATGAAATCCGCTCCACGTATTATTGTATCACGTCTGAAGTAAAAACAAGAGATTATTAATTATTATTTAGCAACTATCCACATCACCGAAAAAACACAAAATGCAATTTAAAAAAATCGAACCGAAATCACCGCACGAAAAAAAAATCAATTCTCTTCGCTGGCAATTCTGTCAAACACTATTCGAATTTTGATTTGAAAATGTTTCTTTTATGATCGCACCAGTTTATTTTTTCTTGTTTTTTATTTTATATGGTTTTATATGTGTGTAGTAATGAATATTGGTGTGTATATGTAATTTACTGATGTGTGCGTGTTCCGAAGTGCGCAACACGCGCATGCCGCGCCGCGGCCCGTTCCGTACTAAGCAGTTTTGGCGGTGGAAACACTTCGAGGGAGATTTACCAGCTTTTTTGGGTGGGATTAAAATCTTTCGGCGAAAATTCGTACGTATTTGATGGAGGTAGAAATTGTGTCGTTTTACAGTTACGTGGATTGCGGTTAGATTGGTGACATTTTTACGATCCGCGATTTTGGATAATTGAGAAGTTAGGTTTAGCAAAAATTCGTGGTTATTATTCATATTTTTTTTAGCAGGGTGTCACGGTATTTTGGCGATTTGTAACATTCTAAAGTCATACATGATATGAAAATTATAATTAATCTAAAATAACTTTACGAAAGCAACTCCCACAACGAAAATAAAAAACGCAATTAAAAATTACCAACTACGCAACCAAAAAAAACGAATAAAATGAAAAAACTAAAACTCCTACTTGGTTCTGGCAACCCACCCTACTACGCCGCCCTGCGTAACCGTAGACTCCGCCCGCTACGCCGCTACGGCGCTACGGTGCTACGCGTCTACGCCACACACACATACGTACCTACGTATTAATGTTTTTATAATAATATACGCTTGAAGGGTAGGGGTGGGTAGAAATCAAGCTGTCTTTATGAATTAACGCGAAAAAATGTAATTAATAAGTAAAATAAATTAAGTTTAAAAAACCATTAATGACTAAAAGTTCAAGATATTTTTGTCTTGACCTTTTGTTTTAGAAGTTAATTTTTATTGTTTCTCTGTATACGATTTAATGCTACTTTGACAGCGTGACATTTGAAAGCCATTAATCGAGATGTGGGTGTCCTTTTATTACTCCTGCTAGAAATATATCAAATGTGTCTTCGGGTTCAGATAACATTCTCATCGTTCGTTTGATTTAGATTTTGAAGATTAATAAAAGCACATTTATCTTGTCACATACATAGCCTAGCAGCTAAGCAAGTTAAATTGGCTATGGTGGTCCAGTGGAGACTCGAGCACCACGAGGTGGTCAGACTATTTGACGTCGCTGGTAGGCGCTGGGCGCAGGCCGCTTCGAAATGGGTCTTTTGGAAATCAATGGGGATAGGCTAAGTTCAGTTTAAAGTACTACTGAGATATTGATTATAATTGATCTATTTTTTACAATAATAACTAATCATTGCAAAATAACTTTTAGTTTCCAATCTAACGAGTGACTTCTTATTTAATTGAATATTTAATTAATTCTTATATAATTGATTCTTTTTTAATGTGTTCGTTGTATTCAGGAGAACGTAATTATGAAAAAAAATATTGCCTCTTTATAACATTCATGTAGATATATAAACCTACTAGCTACATTTTACTCCATCGAAGCCTACATAAGCTGTGAAGGCTTCCCCGCCATACCGTGTCGACACACGTCAACCCGAACGGCTGACGATCACAAGCGCTGTCACTTCTAGTTAGCTAGCATCGGTGTTACTGCACGTCAATGTGGGCTTGCGAGCTTTCAATATATGTAGGCTTTGTTGGTTCAACTTTATATGTTGATATTTATTAGTAAAATAGTTGTTGAAGTAAGTAGTCTAATCTACTGAACAGATTTGAAAAATTCTGTCTATTTTTGGGAAGCTAGACTATCCTCGAGTAACATGGGCTTAGTTTTATCCGGGAACTGGAAGGAGTTTCCCCGGAACGCGGGTGGAAACATGGGAAAATAGCTGGTCTATGCTGTTCTATAATATCTATGCTAATATTATAAAGCTGAACACTTTGTTTGTTTGTTTGAACGCGTTAATCTCAGGAACTACTAATTCGATTTGATAAATTCTTTCAGTGTTAGAAAGCCTATTAATCAAAAAAGGCTATAGCCTACTTTTTATCCGGGAGCGCCGAGTAGTTCCCACGGGACGCGGGTGATTCCGCTGGCAGACGCTATATAATAAAGAGGAAACATTTTTCGTTTGTTTTACCCTAAAGGCTCCGAAAAGACTGGAGACTGATTTCAAAAATTCTGTCACCGTTAGGAAGCTGGACTATCCCCGAGCAACGGGGCGTAAGTGAACATGTATTCTATTGGGCTATGTTTGTACATATAAACTCTAATACTCTTTAGGATTTCTGATGTGCAGTTATTTCATTTCCGTTGCTCCATATAAAACATTGGTACTCGGTTGCATCCAGTTAGACTGGAAGCTGACCCTAACATGGTTGGGAAAAGGCTAGGCTTATAATGATAATGAGTCATTATTTTTCCGAACGTGAGTGAAACTGCGAGATACGACTAGTTAATCTCCTTTTAATGTTTCACTCCATACTAGATACTAACATTGCCTTTAATTAAAATACTTTTTTTTTCCATTTACATAACATACCTATATACTTAGGAGCTACCTACATAAACGTTGAAAGAGTTACCGTGAATTTGGAATCACTTTCAGATTGTGATCGCCGTCTTCCTCGAAAATTATTGTTATTATGGAAAGCGAGAATTTACATGGAAAATATTTAACTGAAATTTCTTCCTATTACATACTTATGAGGATACTAGCTGTTGGCAGCGGTGTGTGGCAACAACTTCTCGCATCGGGATAAAAAGTACTTACCTAACTTCTAGCCTTCGCGATAGGTAAATGGGGTTTGTAAAACTGAAAGGGTTTTTTTTAAATTGAACCTGATATTAAAATAAACCGGTTTCAAAATATTTGTATGAATTTATATGAACTGTTATTTAATCACATTTTATAATTATATATTTGAGCCTTATTGATTAAGAGCGTATAGGGAGTCTGGATAGTTATTCTCATCTAATCGGCTTTACGGTAAGTAAGTACCTACTGGCGTTAGTCCCGCTAAGGTAAACTTTGTATATTCGTTCTTAACTTGCTATTTTCGTAATCTTTAGGTACTAATTAATATTTAAAAAACGTAAAAATGTTAATCCTGTCTGGCAGGCTATCGAGCTTTCACGCCAAAGCTATAATATACTCGTATACATCAATATAAAAATCAAAGTCCTGGCTCATTCACTGACTCACCAACGCATGGCCCAAACCCGTGAACCTATAAAGCTGAAATTTTGCACAGAGGTTTATCTTAAGACTCGTCACGCGAGATAAGAAAGCATTTCCTGAAATTCCCACTGGAACGATATTAAACGGGATTTTAAGTTTTACACGAGCGAAACCACTGACAGAAACTAGTTAGGTACTTAAATAAAGTTTGGTACCCAGGTAGTCTAGAGTCTGACAAAGGGCTTCAGTGATTTTTTACCCATTTGCGAAAAATGGTTCTCCCAGGACATGAGTAAAACCGCTTAGAACAGATCGTAACGAATATACTAGTATCTATGAGGAAAGAGAGTCTCGAGGTTGGCAAACTAAATCAAAATATTAACAAAACATTGCGAATAAAACGATAAAAAAACAGCATTTATATATTTCATACAAAATCAAAGAAATTGCAAGAATATCACTTTACCCTGGTCAAAAAAACATGTAACACTGTACAAAAATTCCATACGATAAATGTGAGAAGTTATCCCGGTCTCAATTTAACATGCATTTAGGTAATCGTTCCTCCCCTACCATCCCCGGGGTGCGCGAATATAATGTGAGGGTAGCACCCTATGCCTTGCGGGAAATCGCGCACTTATTATATTTCACGAAGCTGGGAGTTTCGCGACAACGGACAAATCTTGGATTAATTTGTTTAGATGCTTTTGTTAAGTTGTGGAGCTCGTGGTTAATAGCCGATTGCTATTACCAGTCTATCCATCGTTTTGCGATTAAATATCCCATAATTTATATGGTGCTAATGCCAAAATTCAATCTCTTATCGCTAATTAATGGATAGTTAATTTATAGAAATCCAGCATAAGTAATGCACTAGTCGATTAATTACAAGGGCAAGGCACCACTTGACGCGGTCAAACCATGGATTGGTTATTCATGACGAGTTTTTCAGTGTGGCTTCACTTTCGTGTTCCGCACGCTCATCTGCCTATTTATTTAATCTGAGAAAGATTGATTACCTATAGATAATTATGGATGATTGCAATAAACTGTACAAAGGTTTCACATATGGTATAGGTTACTATAGCTATGCCCAGTTCTTATAATGCTTAAATAACTAACAATTTCATTACCCTTTTTCGTCCACGTAGTTCTTACCTACTTATTTAGGTATCATCATAATGTTTTCCTTGCAAACTATAACAAATTGATTCTCTATAAAAATAAAATCTGCAAACTCAACAACTGCCAAATGACCAAAGATTTAAGACTTCTAAGTACTCCGATTTCTAAATCCCATAACACCCTTGAATTCCACGGATAAAATACAACAGGGTAACAGGTACCTTCTATAACCCTCAAACGGCTCCCTAGCGTCATTGCAAAGTGGAGAACTAACCCTCAACTTAGAGGGATTGAATTATATATCGATCCTCATTTGATTTGCCGTGACGAATTTTAAGAACCGATTTGCTAAGGGTTTCTGTTTTGCAAAGGGGTTCATAATTATGCCATTAAAGTTGAATAGTTTTGTATTTCTTTTGAAGCAATGAGAGGCGCCTAAAGTTATAGGTGTCAAGATGGGGACCGAACGTTATGGCACTTTGGTTGGTCAATTCTGGTAATACATAAATTGTTTTAAGATATTTCGGAAAACACCTACGAGAGTACATACATAACTAGGTATTCTGATATTTGGTACTCTATGTACAGACGACAGCAGGTCAACCTACCCGAATCTGTGAAATTTTATCAATAGGACACCTTCTACCTCCCACTTTTGTGCTAAGGTTGAAGATTTTTCTAATTCTGGTAGTTTGATGTGCAACACTGTATGTGCAATAGGTATATTCAACTCTTGCTTAGTATCAACGCTAAACCAGTGAAATTACAGGCGGCAAAGCAGTCTATAAGGCCAGTTAACGAAGATTTGAGAAACTGCAGTTGAAAATCATTTACATTTATTCAAATATACAAATTCAGACTTTTCTTTAAACATAGAAATATGCAAATAAAAAAAAAACAAAAAAAATATATAGGTGCTTGTCCCAAAAATCTCATTTCAAAGTATGAAATGCTACAAGTAGTGCCATCTAGCTAAAACTACTTAACAACACAGCTCACCTTTTAGTTGCGTTCTTCACCTGAATGAGTCTCTAATTAATTCTCGTTATTTTCAATAGATGTCGCTAGTCAAGAAATGGCGCACCATTATTTTGAAACATGCTTGTTCTGTTTGTTTTGTAATAATTATTTGGGCGGGTCAAAAACTCGACGGGAATATATTTTCGTAACCATTTCTCTTTGATTTACGATCTTAATCAGACGATGTATGATAATTTGATCTTTGTAACCTATGTTGGCGTTATCAGCGAAATTAATCATTATTTCCACTTTATCGGATGTAATAAAAATATGTTAATCATTTTATAACCGTTTCGGCCTTAATTTAATTTCCATGTTTTGCGTGTGAGTCATAATATTTTATGGAATGAAACAGCTGATTCCATTATCAGAAGTTATACAGTTTTGTTGGTAGATATGAACGTTTATTTAGCAGGAATTACGAAGTTGGATTTGTTTTTTCTAGATAATTATCATAAAATCAGACAACTGCTACAAACAGTTCGTAATAATTTACGATAGTCAGAAATGTTTTTACGGCAGACATCGCGTCGTCATAAAATACATTTTCGTTGCCAACCCAATTAGGTAGAACGGGTTTTGATTGATTGATTGCCTGACTGTTTGCCTGAAAGTCATCTAACAACACCTACCTAGATATTTGTATGGTTTTAAAATATTTTTCAAGATAGTCGAAAAAATACCTACAAATGTTCCGAATTATTGAGAAGCTCCTCCTTTTTAAGAAGTCTGTTAAACGTGGATGACTTCTGCGCATGAGAGAGGCGTCAAATAGCTGACTTCGGAGGGGCAAAGTTATTTGACGAAGAGAAAAATAAACTGCGCAGTTATAACGTCTAGCCTAAGGCTAATTGTTAAAGGCATAGGTACAAAAACTAGTCACAGACCGGTTTTTTAACGATATAAGGCAGTTATTCAGTTACTTGTGCAGCAAAGAATAAATAATTTATTACATATGAGACAGACGATCATTATCTGTGGTCTAAGCGCGGGTCGCGTCCCCGTTGACTCAGCGCGCATGCGTCATAAACTTACGGCCGTCCCAATAACCTATCCATCTATTGTTCAGCTTACTAGCGCTAGGAATTTTGACATTAGTTCCATGCAAGTAATGTCAAATATCTATCGCTAGTAATCAAATTGATAGATAGATAAGTTATTGAATTTTGCAGATAGACGACAATATAATTTGAACTGCGCAATGTTAGGGTTAAAGAAAAGTGCACCACATTTTTACTTTTTCCTTCATTTTTTGAGCTATCAGCACCACTCTTGAAGATCAACTTATGCTGGTTTAAGTACATAATTATATTTTGCTTTTGTTCTCATGTGTCTTTGAATAATATTTCGTTAGTCATTTTAGCGGTTTGTTAAGCTAATTGTTGTTAACAAACTTTTAAATATTTATTGAGTAACAGAGGTACAAACGACCGCAGGTCAACGTATACGAATCTGTCAAATTTTACCAATCAAACATTAACCTACCCACTGTTGTGATAAGGTTGAAAATCCATTGAAAAAATTTGACAGATTGTGGTAACTTGATGTGCTGTCGTCTGTACATATTTTATGCAGCAGCTCTAGGCGCCTAACTAAGAAATTCATTAACTAAGTAAGTATTACGAAAATTCCCCTGACCAAAAATCCTTTTACGTAAAATCCATATTGACTGAAGTCGGCCCACAGATTGCATCTACAAGTAAATATTTGGGGCATGCAAATGCATTTTACGATGCATAATAAAAATTTACAAACAAAGGAGGCCTTGCGATCCGGAGTTCAATAAAGATGGACTCTTTGTGTTGCCATCTTGAAAACAGCTGAACCGATTCAATAACTTGTCATTGTGGCAATGAGACTGTGACTGGGTGATTTTTAAACAATTTTATTTGGTTTCCAGCCGTCTTTGTTGTTTTTTCTTCAAGGATGTAATTGTAAGTAATTTAATAGGTAACTGGCATAAGCTTTCTGAAAGCAATGACTCTTTTTTTACTTTTAAAGCCTCTTAACCACGGACAGAACATTGCACTTTAAAGATGTGAAGCATGCAATCTCGTACAATTTTGTGTTTGTACACGACTTACACAAACATACTCGGTCTGGCAAAAGTCCGTGCCCTTAACATGGTATGTTTCTTTCGAGAATCAAACCTATGGTGAACTGCAGGTTTGCTATCATTACCTACTTACTGCACTTAGTGTCGCTTCAACTTTTGCAATCGCAGCTAATCCTCATAATTTGAGTAGGTAAAAGTAGCCTATAGCCTTCCTCAATAAATGGGCTATCTGACACTGAAATATTTTTTCAGATCGGACCAGTAGTTCCTGAGATGAGCGCGTTCAAACAAACAAACAAACTATTCAACTTTATAATATTAGTATAGGTACTTATGATGCTATAGTATAGATTAACTTCTGCCAGCGGCTTCACGCGCTTAAATTCACGTTCCCGTGAAAATTTCGGGAAATTCTTTCTTAGCGGATGCCTACGTCATAGTCATAACATCTACCTTCGTGCCAAATTTCAGCCTGATCCCTTCTGTGGTTTGAATTTGATATAAGTATTTCTAAAAAGGCCTGTTTTAATTTAAAACTTAAATGAATGTGTACCAGAGCACGTACATGCAGTCAAAATATATGTTGTGCAGCAAATAAGTTAGTTCACGATCTATATTTAGAAGTGTTGGACAGAGCGCGTCTTGTTACGTTGTCACCCTGGTTTGCACATACTTCTTCAGTTATGCACATATATCAAGAAGTATTATGCACTACTTGAAGGTCTTTAGAAAAAAAAGTTCAATTTTCTCTCTTTTTGCATAAATAACACCGACTTCAGAAGGCACAAGCAAAAAAAAAATAGGCAAGAAGACAGCAGGTCAACCTAACTGAATCTGACAAATTTTACCTTCTACTATTGTGATGAGATTGCAAATCTATTGCAGTATGATGTGCTGTCGTCTGTACCTTGATGCATCGGTCTAAATTGGTCTAAAACTTGTTGTCTAGTGGTTGCAACTAGGTACCTACTTATGTTTTTTCGCTGCCGACTTCTAAACCGAAATGTCTAAAGGTACCTATATTTTTAAGCTTTTCATAGCTTAGAAGTCGTTTTTTTTATTTTTTCTAAAAATATTCACTCATATGGGTAGACAATTAGGTAAGTATCTGTTTAACTAAGCACGTTTTCCAAAACATGCTTGAAAAATAAGGATTTACGAAGTTATTTACTGCAATGCTGACTTACTTGGGAAAACCATTACTAAGAAATCGAGTAAGGAGTTAATTTTAAACATTGCTGAAAATGAATCATGAAAAATACCTTTGCTTCATTTGGTATTTAGGTCAATTTTCTGTTGAATACTTTGACTGAAATAAGTAAGTAAGTATTTAAAAGTAGACTCATTTTTTACGTCATGTTTAATTATTAAAATGTAAAATATTCATCAAAATACCTAACGTTTTATATGTAATATTTCATTAAATATGGTAACACACGTTTACCTAATAGGGACTCTATCGGTAGGCACCTGCTTTACTTGGAACTACTTACTTACTTGCTTAGGAATTTNAAAAAATTTGACAGATTGTGGTAACTTGATGTGCTGTCGTCTGTACATATTTTATGCAGCAGCTCTAGGCGCCTAACTAAGAAATTCATTAACTAAGTAAGTATTACGAAAATTCCCCTGACCAAAAATCCTTTTACGTAAAATCCATATTGACTGAAGTCGGCCCACAGATTGCATCTACAAGTAAATATTTGGGGCATGCAAATGCATTTTACGATGCATAATAAAAATTTACAAACAAAGGAGGCCTTGCGATCCGGAGTTCAATAAAGATGGACTCTTTGTGTTGCCATCTTGAAAACAGCTGAACCGATTCAATAACTTGTCATTGTGGCAATGAGACTGTGACTGGGTGATTTTTAAACAATTTTATTTGGTTTCCAGCCGTCTTTGTTGTTTTTTCTTCAAGGATGTAATTGTAAGTAATTTAATAGGTAACTGGCATAAGCTTTCTGAAAGCAATGACTCTTTTTTTACTTTTAAAGCCTCTTAACCACGGACAGAACATTGCACTTTAAAGATGTGAAGCATGCAATCTCGTACAATTTTGTGTTTGTACACGACTTACACAAACATACTCGGTCTGGCAAAAGTCCGTGCCCTTAACATGGTATGTTTCTTTCGAGAATCAAACCTATGGTGAACTGCAGGTTTGCTATCATTACCTACTTACTGCACTTAGTGTCGCTTCAACTTTTGCAATCGCAGCTAATCCTCATAATTTGAGTAGGTAAAAGTAGCCTATAGCCTTCCTCAATAAATGGGCTATCTGACACTGAAATATTTTTTCAGATCGGACCAGTAGTTCCTGAGATGAGCGCGTTCAAACAAACAAACAAACTATTCAACTTTATAATATTAGTATAGGTACTTATGATGCTATAGTATAGATTAACTTCTGCCAGCGGCTTCACGCGCTTAAATTCACGTTCCCGTGAAAATTTCGGGAAATTCTTTCTTAGCGGATGCCTACGTCATAGTCATAACATCTACCTTCGTGCCAAATTTCAGCCTGATCCCTTCTGTGGTTTGAATTTGATATAAGTATTTCTAAAAAGGCCTGTTTTAATTTAAAACTTAAATGAATGTGTACCAGAGCACGTACATGCAGTCAAAATATATGTTGTGCAGCAAATAAGTTAGTTCACGATCTATATTTAGAAGTGTTGGACAGAGCGCGTCTTGTTACGTTGTCACCCTGGTTTGCACATACTTCTTCAGTTATGCACATATATCAAGAAGTATTATGCACTACTTGAAGGTCTTTAGAAAAAAAAGTTCAATTTTCTCTCTTTTTGCATAAATAACACCGACTTCAGAAGGCACAAGCAAAAAAAAAATAGGCAAGAAGACAGCAGGTCAACCTAACTGAATCTGACAAATTTTACCTTCTACTATTGTGATGAGATTGCAAATCTATTGCAGTATGATGTGCTGTCGTCTGTACCTTGATGCATCGGTCTAAATTGGTCTAAAACTTGTTGTCTAGTGGTTGCAACTAGGTACCTACTTATGTTTTTTCGCTGCCGACTTCTAAACCGAAATGTCTAAAGGTACCTATATTTTTAAGCTTTTCATAGCTTAGAAGTCGTTTTTTTTATTTTTTCTAAAAATATTCACTCATATGGGTAGACAATTAGGTAAGTATCTGTTTAACTAAGCACGTTTTCCAAAACATGCTTGAAAAATAAGGATTTACGAAGTTATTTACTGCAATGCTGACTTACTTGGGAAAACCATTACTAAGAAATCGAGTAAGGAGTTAATTTTAAACATTGCTGAAAATGAATCATGAAAAATACCTTTGCTTCATTTGGTATTTAGGTCAATTTTCTGTTGAATACTTTGACTGAAATAAGTAAGTAAGTATTTAAAAGTAGACTCATTTTTTACGTCATGTTTAATTATTAAAATGTAAAATATTCATCAAAATACCTAACGTTTTATATGTAATATTTCATTAAATATGGTAACACACGTTTACCTAATAGGGACTCTATCGGTAGGCACCTGCTTTACTTGGAACTACTTACTTACTTGCTTAGGAATTTACTTTGGTAGGTAGTTATTATTTCGAAATTAAGTCATACTATAATAAAGTCATTATTAGATCATACTAACAAATAAGGCCGGAGTGCTACACTCGAGTGCATCTTATCTACACACAATTCGAGGAAGACAATCGCGTCCATTTTGTAACGGACTTGTACCAATTACCCTATAGCTAAATCTAGACTTATTACTAACTTCCTAGAAAGGAAGCATCATAGATAATGGTAACTTGTAAACGGTTTGGTTTTGAAGAAAATGCACGTGTATTTATTTTATTAAGTCATTATTTTTAACCGACTTCCCAAAAAGATGGAGGTTTTCAATTCGACCGTGTATAGACACATACTTTTTATTTCTGTGCTACAAATGAAAGAAATTAGGATGCCAGCAAATTTGTGAGAAGCGTTTCATTTTACTCGCACGCTGAATGAAAATCTTTCGACTGTCCTGGATAAAAGAGTCGCCTTTAATATTCCCTACACAATTACATAGAAAGTGATTTAGTACTTTTACGTACAGCAAGCGTACCTACACGTAGCGTGTAACTTCTTTAAAATATTATACCTATTTTATGATGATCTACCCCGACTACGAAGACCGCTCCTCTTATTCAAAACAGAAGTACGCTTGTTCATGTAATTAGCGCGACCTTTACTTACAACACACAGTTCTCTAAGGTTCAATATCGAGGTTAAATGAGTAGATAAACAGTGCAACACAGGCACCTTGACTTTTGACTTCATAATTCCTAGGTATCTTCCTACACAGATATGTCTATCTTCAGGGCATTAGATTTTTCACACCTTCACGGTCTACTAACGTAGGTATGCCCGCTTCTTTATTCGCGTTTAGAAAGAACAACCTACTCCCCGCAGCAGGATAAAAAGTAGTCTACCTATCTAGTTATTCTGACGTACAGACAACAGCAGGTCAACCTACACGAATCCGTCTAATTTTACCAATCGAATATTAACCTTCCACTATAGGTAGTGATAAGGTTGAAAATCTACTTATTGCAGAAATTTGACAGATTGTGGTAGCTTGATGTGCTGTCGTCTGTACTTAGGCATAAGCAATTAATTGATCAATGTAGCTGTTGATGCGACAAAAATTGATGGTCAGACCAGTCCAGACCACAAACCTAAACTGCCATAGACTAAAATGGACAATATTTTAGCCAGTCAATACTAAACGTGAAACGTTATCTCAAAAGACAAATCGCATGTTATGTTACATTTAAAAGACGTACTAATTTATAAATTAAGTACGTGACTGATCGATTATAAAACAGGATAACGTATTGTATATTTATGTTCTGTCCATTAGCTAATTCAATAAAAACGACATATCCTTAAAAAAAGTAACTAATTACATTTGAAAAGGTTATTCGAATAACGGTTATTAACTATTCGTTATTCATCATGTAGAGTGGTTGTCATTTACAGTTATCGACAAAAAATAACGAGGAACCGTTGTTGATACAACACTAGTAAAAACGTGTGAAAAGCATGTTTGTTCTTTTCGTTTTAGTAGTTTTTAATATTTGTTAAAGGAATTGTAAATATTTGTTAGTATTTATTTAATATATTTTTCACGGTTAAAAGTGATATTTCGTGCACTTATGATAGGGGATTAATGAATTTAATAAAATAAAACCTTTGTGCTAATTAGTTGTAGTGTCTATTTTACACCATTTAAGTTTAAATGATCTCATCGAAACTACTCCATTGCCATTAAAGTAATATTCTGTTTAGCTAGTATCTGTTGGAAACTAGTTAGATCGCAACCCACGACTGCTGGCAGTAAAAACTTTTGCAATAAACACGGGCACAATCCTGTCGCCTCCCACGCGAACCGGAGGATATACGTCTTGATACTACGAGGATATTTAACGTCCTAGCACTAAAATATAACCGGAATGCCACGCCTTATGTATCAGAAAGGTTAAAGTAGATATAAAAATAGTATTATAGGTACTCATTCGAGAACAAAATCCCGCTTTGCAGTTTATTTTTGAGAACAGAACGCCGAGTTTTACTGTTATGGATGCTCTTGTTGTGGTAATTGTACTGTAACAATAAAGAGCACACGAGAAAGCTTTGTGAAACGTCGTCCTTACGCAATGTTTATGTTCAAGTATGTTGGGTTCGCGCAAATCCTCACAATCTCGAATGTATAGCCACCGGAGGACAGAGTGACACATTATATGTGGGAGAGTGGAATGTCGCTCGAAGTCAGGATAGATTGCCACTATAGCTGCTAATTGCGCGTCATCGCAAAAACTACGTTAATCGAATCAAATAATTGCGGGCAGTTGACACTAGTTGACATAAAATTGGTCTGTTTTTCCTCTTTTTGGCTGTTGTTAGGGCCGTTTGTCGTTGTAACAGATGCTGAGTTTGTTTAAAAACGCACTAAATACTTTATGGGTGAAATAAAAATGAGATGAATGAACGGACATGTGTGCGATAGTCATCTGTTACATTCCAAGTACATATTATTATGTACCATTTTCTCCATTACAGTACAATAATTATGTTCCTATAGTGGTCAAGTAAATATATTGGAAACCATTTCATTGAAACTGTGCCGATAATTACAAGTTATAACCCTTACAGAAAAAGTTGTTTAATAATACAACCACTAATTTGACTGTCAATAAACTGACTATGGACAATGGGCTTAAATTAAAACCATCTCTGTTTATAGCCACCCAGAAAGTACAGTTGTTTTATATTTAGTAAAATACTCTTTCACCAGTAAACAGGACTTCTCATCAATGGAATGGTGTAAGCAACATTTTTACGTCCTCCTTACTGCCAGTAGCGAGATTTTACGAGCAGAGGTTAACAAGAGTCCAGAAATAGGACTGAGGTGAATGGTCGCTCAGCCGTTTATTATTCGCTCATAAAAATAATATCTGCCGAATTTACTCACTGCAGGAAGTGATGTGAGATCCCGTCAAATGTGGGTTATGTTCAAGCTTTTGTAATTTAAAGTAGAGATAGTTAAGGACTACCGGCGGTATGTACATACCTCATCGACATAGGTAGGTAATCTTAATTTCATGTTCGTACACATATGTGAAATTCCATATAGGTACTTAAACATGCAAGTATTTTTAGCTAATTATTCCATACCTATTAAAATGACTGACTCCATGAAATATTGAATAGCTGAAGACTCATAAATGCAAGCCAAGAATAACTGCTGGCGTGTTAGGCGTTTCAAATCCACAACGGTTAATTTTTTTTTATTTACGTTCTTTAGAATTAAACTGTTTCACTTAGAACGGCCATCTCTATATTATTTACAACGCAAACATGTACCTATTAAAAAACTACCTGCTAATATAACAAAACTGTAGTCGATAAAGTTTTCCCTTCACTCAGCTTCAAAGAGAACATAAGCAACGTGTATAAATTCAATTTCCCAGTAAATCAAAGCTTGCGTCTCAAGTTGAAAGAAATAATGAGCATCTCGTGGGCGGACTGTGGCAACACTTTTCAGTTTGCTGCCGCATAAATTTAGCACAATTTTTGCTTTATTTTTGATCCGTAATATCCTAAATCTGTATGCGGAAACGGTAAAGTGCTGTGGATTTGGCTCTTTCCTCTTTTGCACAATAATTGCTTGTCGATATAAATAATAATTGGTTTTATTTATCGAGGTTCTTTCGATTACCAAACATAAGATAAAAGTAGTGCTATTAATTTTAATATGAGTTGCAGAAAATAGTGACGCCCTTAATATCGATAACTATCTTTTTATCATCGATTTACCACTTCGAGGTGTCGAAACTTGAATTTAATGAATAGTTACTTATACATTATAATATGACAAAGTTGGGCATCATCGTGTAATCGGATTGCCTTGCCGATAGCAATGTTGGCGAAGCTCTTTACAAAGGTGAACCTCACTTTGACCTCGTTACCTAAATATGGTAAAGTTCTTTAAGACCTGCCGGTATCAGCTTCCAAGTTAGTTTTTGTCGCTTTTTATGTTTTGATTGGTTTCTTGAACTTTAAATGTAACACTGCTGCCTTGGATGCTTTAAATAAAATGTAAAATGAATGAGAGAGCCGATCAGTTAAGGAAATTGATGTGGTACGTAATTAAGTATCCAATAACATATTTTATCTTAATTGCAAGAAGGTAACAGGAAATTATAATGTAATCCTTACGAAGTAAAAGTTAAGTAGTAGCAATCTGTAAGATAAGGAAGTAAAAATTATGTTTAAGTACTTATTACAGTAACAAACTCTTCCCATGCGGATAAATGGGATAAAAGAATACGAGCTAGTTGTAGAGTCAATTGAAATAAATGGGTCACTATAATGTTTTGCTGTACCAACATGTACCATTGCAATTCTCTAGAACTAGAGCTCAGATTCTTATAAAACACAAATGGCTTGGATAACCACTTCAGAATAGGGAAGGAATTTAATGAAACACAACCTTGCTGTGTGCAGTGTTCATGCAAGTAATTACTAATTGCATGATGTCTCTGTATTCACTGGCCGATTTAATAAACACCTCTTTAATACTTGATTGCCACATGAAGGCATGAGTCAAGGCAGGTGCTTAACATACTTGAAATATACAACAAGCCATTCTTATGCGCTTAGTTTAGACTTTGCGACATACAACTGACATAAGGACAATATTTGTCTTTGATCTTCCGTTAGTAGTTCCGTCCGTAACATTAAATCGTGGTTGGTGGTCTCAGTTGCTTTTAGAGAAAAATCTGTTTAAATAAGAAATAAGTTAAATTACACATGATGCTATTCGGTTTGCAAATTAAATAAATAATCTATCTAAATCAATTAATCACATAAAACGAATGCGACAGTCCCAAAATTGAAAACAGTCCATTAAGAGTTCAATAAAACTTAGATAAACAAGAGGACATTAGCAACAGGAGGAGATTAATGCTTCGCATCTCGGTCGTGACAATTAAATCACTTGAGATGTCTAACAATTCGAGCCCACACAGGCCACACGTTGCATGTCTCTTACATAGACAAGACGGTTCGGCTCTCCGTTTCACTGGAAATGGTTTAATTTTAGAATTTCCGTTCAGCCCTACTTGGACATAATGCGCTCACTGCGTTTAGTAGTGGATTTTGACATGTGGTAGCATGTCGCCAATTTGTTTTATTTTTCCTACACAGTGGCATTTTATTCGTTGGTGACTAATGTGAAATTGTGGATTTTTTATTGTGCTTATTTTTTCATTGGTGAGTTTTTGTTTCTTATTTCGAATAGAGTGAAGGCAGAGAGATTGATTTGTAGATTTGATGAAGAGAGTTTATTTTAAAACATTTTTTTTTATTCATAGCCTATCAACTTGTCTTTATAAATTAAAAAATCCAAAAATGAAATATAAAGAAATATCTATTTTATTTCTAATGATTTTCCCAGTTTAAAAATACTAAAACACAGAAATGTAAATAAACATTTATTTTTCAACATTTAACAATTAAGTATGAGTCTAACAAGCATAAACTAAGTGATGATCATTGTGAATAGAAATTATCTAGTGACATAGAAATAAAAATAGGAACATTCAATCTACGAACACAATTGAAGAAATTATTATAAACGAACAAATCAATGGCAAGACATGAATTGATACTTTTTATTGATATGAAACAATAATGTTGCGACTCATAGATCTCATTGATAGCTTATCAAGCGCTCCATGCATAGTGGCTTCTGACTAAATTCTAACTAGATTCTAAGAAGAATCGAACGATAACACCACTAACTGATGAGGCAACGTCAAACGTAAACAAAAAGCGTAAACACCAAGCCGTATGACTCACGATGACGAAGTCCTCATTATCATATCACCACACGCTTACGTTAGTAACCTTAGTTGAAATCTGACACTCGGCCCTCATTCTTGTCTTCTTGTCGCGCTTTTTATAAATGTTGAATTATTTGTTGCAGCTTCTAACCGATCAAGGCTGCTTTACAAGTGAACGCGCGTGACATACTCTGTAGTGCCGCGTATAATATCACACGTATTTTCCTCAAAGGCGAGAACAAAGAAGTCCTTTCGCGAATAAATTCGACACTTTAGAACTAGCGACGCACCAGCCTGTTGATCTAACACGTGTCCCGTCGGTGCATACGTGAAAACGAGAGGATGCGAGCGTTCGACGCGCGCGTGCAATAAAAATCGAATGCAAAAATGATTAAAAGGAACGGTGATAATGTATTTGCGATCGCGTCGAGCAACAATCAGTGTCAAGGCGGTCGGAGCGCCGTCTCGCTCTGTCCCGGCGGCGGCGCGGCCACGAGGATCCCGCGCGCCACTGCCGCCAGGATGACGCCGCCCGACGCGCAACAACACACCAAGGAGGCTAACATCGCGATCTCCACATACGTGGAAAAGTGGAAAAATAGATACGAAGATGCCGAGCGAAAACACAAAACTTATTTACTTAAATCCGAAAAAGGTAAGTGCCCTACATTATTTTTAAGGCAAAATCTTTAGTTTTTGTGACTTTTGTGTGGTTGAAACTGCGCATGTCACAATATCTCCCGGGTCGTATGCAAACGAAAAGCTAAGTTGAAAATCCTATTCGCGTATTTGTCGGATTATGACAAGATAACCTGTTGCTTGGACATTAATTCATAATCTTCCCCAATCCTTGCGCATATGAAATACCTAAACTTTTAACACATTCTATTTATCGAATAAATTTATTCAAACAAAACATTTGTGTTAGTATAGGTTAGTATATTGACAAAGACATCGGTATCATCTGTTTACTACGCATTACACGTAAGGAATAATGACTAACCATATACACGGAATAAGAGAGTTATTAGTACCGCTTAGAATAACGGTATGAGCCATTTTCAACGAAAAAAACTTATCGACATTTTAATTGCGCAACACTATTTTGGTTTATGAAAGTTGAATTGTCAAAAAACTTGTCAAAATCATTAAAAAAAACACGTTGATCAATGTTATTGTTTTGTGAACCAGTTCTTTTATGATTTTGTGTTGTGAAATTAAATTAATGACGCATTGTTAATTCACAATAGGTTTTGTGGTGCATTTGTTGTGCATCAAGCGAATTAATTTACGAAACTTGTGAGTTATTTGAGTAGGTATTTCGGTAATATTTACAGAAATCATGAACGTATAGAGATCGAATGACAGTCGTAACTTCTTTGTGTGATTTTGAAATACTGAAGCCTTATGTATTCAAGTTGAGGTTTTTGGCCAATATTGACTGTTTACTTGATGCACACTGGATAAAGTGCCCAGGCACATATTATTCAATTTGTTCTGTAGGTACGTAATTAAGTATTTTAAGGAAAATGGTTTTATTTAGTTCTTACTCCATTCTTCATGTAATTTTTAATTCAATAAAATAAATTGATATAAGCAAGAAAATGTCAGTGAATTGGTACTTGATTGTCAGTATTTCTTTTTTAATTTTTGAAATGGGCCTCTAAAGAATACTGGGTACTTATACAATACAATAAATATAATAATTTGACTCATAGAATACTCAGTATATTAAAATAGGAAACATTACACAATTTTTTCTAGGAAACAAAATGGGTCATGTGATATCATATTGTAAAATGTGTAATATGGACTGTTTACATCATCAATCATCAACATGTTCATTAAAAACATATTCAAATAGATATTATATTGGAATAAATAAGTATAGATAATACACAATATTGTATTGTTTAATATTTTTCTATACTTGCATTGTATTTCAATAGTTATATCGGTCAGGAGTAGGTAACAAGGGGATAATACTATTTTAAACTGTTTTATAAGGTAAAATACTTTAAAATCTGATCCTTGATTCTGTTGCTTGGAATATTGGTATTTTGGAACATATTTACAACCAGTTTATGCTGTATTTAATATTTAAAACAAATATTGTTTGTTTTTATCTATAATAAGGGTAAAAAGCTCAAGAATTTATTTAATTGTTAGCTTGAACTCTCTATCTTAGGTACAACTGATCTAGTCACAAAAAAATACTTCAGTGTTAGAAATCCCATTTATCGGGGGAGGCTATAGACAACTTTGTATCTAGACCCTTGCAGTACTTTCGAAAAGACTTGCGAAAACCTCTGGCAAAAGCCAAAATAATATATTGCTTACAGAGTAGAATACAGTAATGTATTGCTTGTAAAAACTACTATCGTAAAAAGCAATAAGTAATACTCAATTTATCTTCCTCAAATGTGGTTTAAGTTGTACGTAAGCTGACCACGGTTGATATATAAAAATATATTGTTAATGTGACTGTACCAATTGCAGGGAAAGTTAAAATATAAATAATTTATTTAGTATTATTATTGATTAATAAACCGTTTAAATTAAAATTTGTTGTAGTGAAGTAGACGCCTGTGCTATACAGTTACATAGACTTATTTTGTTTGAATATGTTAATTGCTAAAGTAACTTGATTATTATCTATTTGAAAAGCGTTCATCACATAAAATTTGTGTATAGTACAGAGATGGATGGTATGGTACACAAAAGCTTTTTTGATATACTTATATATTTATATTTTTTCATGTGATACATTCTCAAATCTGAGTCAGTAATATTTCTTTTTTCATTGCTGAGTTTAGGACAAAATCTACCACTTTTTATCACATATCAATTGTCATGTTATCTAAACTCAGGAGTTTATCTACAGTTATTGAATAATGTATAAATTTACTTTTGCAGTAAGGCAAGTTGACATTTGTCTAACATAATCTTATGTCTGCACTAACTTGTGCCAGCGGTTTCACCAGTCCTGTAGGAACTGCTCTGTGCACCCAAATAAAAATTAACCTATAGCTTTCTTTGATTAATGGACTCTCTAACACTGAACTATTTTTTTTAAATTGGACCAGTAGTTCCTGAGATAAGCGCATTCAAGTAAACAAACTCTTCAGCTTTATAATATTAGTATAGATTTAACAAAGACCAGATGTAATATTATTTTACAGAATTAATTCACATGGTTTTAATCACATTATGACTTATAAATAATTCATTATTGCGTTCTGAGACACATTTTCTTATCAAATATTATTATGCTTATATTGAAACAGTTTATAAATTGAAAAACCATTTAGTAACGCTTCAATGACACTGCGGTTGGAATGTTCTTCATACAAGTTTGTAATATCGGTATCCATTAGCCGAGTGAATAATTTCACTGTACTTTAATTGAATCATACTTATTTGTGTGTAATTCATTGATGTGAATTACTAATTCTAATAGGTACCTACATGTTGTGAAATTAATGAATGGTATATTTTCTTCGCTATGTACATTCATTGTACCTAATATTTATAAGGAAAAAGGGGTGGCTAAAACTTGTAGGATTATTTAATTACTGTAAATGGAAATGTTAGACTGATTGACTGTTTTTAGGGTTCCGTAGCCAAATGGCAAAAAACGGAACCCTTATAGATTCGTCATGTCTGTNCCGCGCGCGGCACCCGCCTGTGTACCGTGTACTGAGCATCGCCGCCGCTGTTTACTGATCAACATTCCACTCTAACAATATTGATATGGGAATTGACGCTTCGTTTATTATATTACTCAATTCACAAAAAAGACCGGCTCGAAGCGTTCGACTCATCCATGGAGTGTCTAGAGCGATAAAGAGTTGTAATGTTATAGTTGCTGCCGCCGCTACTCTCAAGGTTATTCATTCAGATGAACGAAGGGTTGCTACCTATCGCAGGATAGCTGAATTATGTGAGTATAATAAGGACTTACCTACTCTTAACAATTTAAATACAGATAAACGACAAATGAATGTCAGCATCTCTTTGAGTTGAGCCAAATGCTGACGTATTTGTACACGTAGATAACGAAGTAGCAGCTTTAGCACCTGTCCCGTCATACTTACGACTGCACAGCATTGCTTCATGCTGACCAGAGGCACCATCGATATGTCAAGCGAAAACATATTTACATAACAGGTACATAGAATATTGTTTCACAAATACAGAGCACCATGTAATCACATTAGTCCGAGTTGTTTTCATTCACAAAACTATCTTAAAAGGCCCAGCACAAATATTGCACTTACAGAACTTTAAAAAAAACCACTGTAATCGGAGGAACATAAAACACCACTGGTAATGTAAAAATTCATTTTTTATTATATAACAAACCATGTCCAAACCAACAAGTTTATATCTAACAGACGTCGTCGTCACATGAAGACGTCATCNGCCGCTACTCTCAAGGTTATTCATTCAGATGAACGAAGGGTTGCTACCTATCGCAGGATAGCTGAATTATGTGAGTATAATAAGGACTTACCTACTCTTAACAATTTAAATACAGATAAACGACAAATGAATGTCAGCATCTCTTTGAATTGAGCGAGCACTCCGTCATGCATGCCAAATGCTGACGTATTTGTAGACGTAGATAACGAAGTAGCAGCTTTAGCACCTGTCCCGTCATACTTACGACTGCACAGCATTGCTTCGTGCTGACCAGAGGCACCATCGATATGTCAAGCGAAAACATATTTACATAACAGGTACATAGAATATTGTTTCACAAATACAGAGCACCATGTAATCACATTAGTCCGAGTTGTTTTCATTCACAAAACTATCTTAAAAGGCCCAGCACAAATNATGGTGGACAGGTACAGCATGATGATGGGGATGCCCACGCACGCGTACGCCACCGCCACCAGCTTGCCCGCCGGCGAGCGCGGCGTCACGTTGCCGTGCCCTGACACAATTACATTTTATCATCAAACCTAAAGAGAAAGGTTCTTTATTTATTTAGGCGATATAATATTATGAGTATTATCACCAACTAGCTTCTGCCAGCGGCTTCGCCCGCCTAAAAATCCCGTTTTTTTCGTTCCCCTGGGAATTTCGGGAAATCCTTTCTTATCTCGCGTAAGAGTCTTAAGATGAACCTCTGTGCAAAATTTCAGTTCTATAGGTTAACGGGTTTAGGCCCTGCATTTATGAGTCAGTCAGGACTTGGATTTTGGTATGTATAGAAGACCACACGCGCGTGCCCACACTGCTCAGTTTATTGATTTTTANATATTGTTTCACAAATACAGAGCACCATGTAATCACATTAGTCCGAGTTGTTTTCATTCACAAAACTATCTTAAAAGGCCCAGCACAAATATTGCACTTACAGAACTTTAAAAAAAACCACTGTAATCGGAGGAACATAAAACACCACTGGTAATGTAAAAATTCATTTTTTATTATATAACAAACCATGTCCAAACCAACAAGTTTATATCTAACAGACGTCGTCGTCACATGAAGACGTCATCCGCGAGCAGTTTGCCCGCGCCGCGGTCGTCCTCGAATGTCACCATCTTGTCGCGCGCCTTGGCGCCCCCAGCGCCCCCAACGCCCGCCGCGCCCCCGCCCGGCGCCGGCGCGGGCGCCAGGCGCGCGC
>NWSH02000081.1:5084427-5127320 GCA_002382865.2 Heliothis virescens | reverse complement strand
TGTATTGACCGCTTTACGATTTTTATACAAAAATAAAAAAATAAAAATATTAGAGGGGGGCTCTCCATACATGGAACTGAAAATATTTTTTTTTTTTTTCATCAAACCTATTCTTGTGGGGTATCTATAGATAGGTCTTTAAAAATGAGATTGAGGTTTCTAAAGCCATTTTTTCTCAAAGTCAATCATTTCAAAGTAATACACATTCAAAGTGCTAAAATTTGTGTCCCCCCCCCTGTAATTTCTAAACTACCAGAATGAAAAATCTAAAAAAAATATATGTTATAGATCTTAACAAAAACTATCAACCAAAATTGGTTTGAAAAAGATACAGTCAGTGGTTTTTGAGATATAGCACTTTTTCAGTAACCGCAAATTATAACTTTGCTATTCATATATTTGTATGAAAAACAAAGTTATTTTTTGTTGTCGAGAAAAGTTTGTGTTTTGGCTAATTTTAGGTAATAGGTACGTTTATTTTTCATAAATAATGGAACGGAACCCTTCATGTGCGAGTCCGACTCGCACTTGGCCGGTTTTTTTNAAGTGCTAAAATTTGTGTCCCCCCCCCTGTAATTTCTAAACTACCAGAATGAAAAATCTAAAAAAAATGTATATTATAGATCTTAACAAAAACTATCAACCAAAATTGGTTTGAAAAAGATACAGTCAGTGGTTTTTGAGATATAGCACTTTTTCAGTAACCGCAAATTATAACTTTGCTATTCATATATTTGTATGAAAAACAAAGTTATTTTTTGTTGTCGAGAAAAGTTTGTGTTTTGGCTNATTATAGGTAGATCTTAACAAAAACTATCAACCAAAATTGGTTTGAACAAGTTACAGTCAGTGGTTTTTGAGATATAGCACTTTTTAAGTAACCGCAAATTATAACTTTGTTATTCNTGTGTATAGATTAGTTAACAGTTACTTCGTATATGACTCGTTACAAATTCTGGGAGCAAATATGGTCTTAGTATATTAAAACCAATATATTTTTGATTGCTGCGATATTCATAAAGCATTCGATTGCGTCCAACACAGCGCACGTGCCAGGCAACTGTAGTTACAGTTGCCAGGCAAAAGGTAACAGCGGAATCGAAGACAGTCGTTTTAGTTTTGTTAAATCTTGTTTAAGTGGGAGGAAGCAATGTGTACGTAAAATGTTATCTTCCCGTTCTACCTATTGAGCGTGCCACAGGGCTCTACCTTAGGAACATTATAGTTTTCCTGAGGGCTTTACTCCGGTAGCTAATCATTATTAGCATAGGTACTCACTGTGTTATGTTGTATTGTCTTTTTCCGGTCAAACTCATGTTTGACCTTACTACTTAATCACATATTACACACATATACCTAGGTACTATTACAAGAGGCGAAAGTTGATAATGTTACGTTTGATATTTCTTCACACACAAACAAAGGCAGGGCGGATTTTAATGGTATTTGGCAGTTATGAGCTNCTGGAACGGAACCCTTCATGTGCGAGTCCGACTCGCACTTGGCCGGTTTTATGTGTATAGATTAGTTAACAGTTACTTCGTATATGACTCGTTACAAATTCTGGGAGCAAGTATGGTCTTAGTATATTAAAACCAATATATTTTTGATTGCTGCGATATTCATAAAGCATTCGATTGCGTCCAACACAGCGCTCTTGCCAGGCAACTGTAGTTACAGTTGCCAGGCAAAAGGTAACAGCGGAATCGAAGACAGTCGTTTTAGTTTTGTTAAATCTTGTTTAAGTGGGAGGAAGCAATGTGTACGTAAAATGTTATCTTCCCGTTCTACCTATTGAGCGTGCCACAGGGCTCTACCTTAGGAACATTATAGTTTTCCTGAGGGCTTTACTCCGGTAGCTAATCATTATTAGCATAGGTACTCACTGTGTTATGTTGTATTGTCTTTTTCCGGTCAAACTCATGTTTGACCTTACTACTTAATCACATATTACACACATATACCTAGGTACTATTACAAGAGGCGAAAGTTGATAATGTTACGTTTGATATTTCTTCACACACAAACAAAGGCAGGGCGGATTTTAATGGTATTTGGCAGTTATGAGCTTTTACATGAAAGTAACACGTTAGGATGCGGGCAGTTCTCTTAGTAAGCGGGTGACATTGCCATGATGAAATGTTTATTAAAAGATTGTTGTTGTGAGCTCACCGATGGTGGTGATGAGCGTGAGCGCGTACAGGAAGCTGGCGGAAAAGCTCCAGCGCGGGCGGTGCGCGTGGCGCGCGGGCTGCGCGTGCGGCCGCGCCGGCAGCTCGGNTCATACTGAAGGTGACTTGATATAAACATAACATGCACAGGTGCCGCAGCCGCTACACAATATACATTGTTCTATTGACTATTTCCTTATAACTGGTTATATTATAACTACCACATAGTACCACATAGGTTGCAAATACTTCTACGCCACAAAAAATGTCTGGTCGAATAGTTATAGCCATTAATGACTATACATTATGTGTATGTATAGTAAGCTTCTACTATGATTTTTTAAACTTCTATCTGGAAGGAGCGAGCTACTTTATTGACTTGTATAAAATACATATACCTGTAATTTTTGCAATTTCAAATCTTTATGTACTAATCTATTTTCTTAAGCTCTTGTATCCTGAAAGCCGTCTTTAGCATCCATTAGTAAGGATCAATGACGAACAAAAACTAAAATATTCAGCCATATATTTTGAAAAATACTTACACATAAATAATTAATTTTAAAAATCTCTCATTCCAGCAAAACGCGAATACGATGATCTACAGCGGCGCTACAACATACTGTTCGAGGAGCGTCAACTGCTGGACTCTGAGCTGCGCGAGCGCACGAGAGAGCTCAACAAGCTCAAGACCGTGTCGGAGAAGCTGTTCAACGAGTACCAGCAGCTTAAGAACCAGAGGGATGTGGATGCTGGAGTTATGCATAAGTGAGTGTGGTCCTAGTAGTCTTAATTTGGCTAGGCAGTAGGTTTGATAGCCTAATTGGCCGCAAAAAGATATTTATTTTGATAGACCATTTGCAGGATTTATGAAGGGACAGTATATCAAATCGGCCTGCGATATTAATTGTAACTAATACTTTGCGATTTATTTAAAACCCATATATTTTCAACTTGTTTTAAAATCGATCACATAATATTTGTCCAGTCTTTCTTAACAAAGGAGAATTCTCAGTTTCAGAATATAGTATAGTTAAAAGCTTTCTTATAAACTACAAAAACGTAACTTGCATCTCTTAAAAAGTATTAACAAGAAATGTAAACAAAGACAAATTATCTTTACAAATTCCTTGAAAATTCGTCGAAATTTGTTAATGTGTTTCCGCCGTTAGCTTATCTAAGGCGGTCACAAGGTACTTAACCATTAATTAGTGATGTACTAATTATTCAAGGGTTTTTGATTATTATGCGGAGTTCTGACGTACTACGCCCTTCTCTTTCACTCAAATGATATGGATCAAATTGTTATCACAACTCAAGAATGTCCACGCTGGACAAGGGTCTCCCCCAAGTTAGGGGATGTGCCCATAACCACCCACACTGAGCATGCGTGTTGGTGAGCCCAAAGTGGAATATTTTAATCTTCGGAGATGCCCTTATACGCTACTAAAAAGGGTTATTATCTTCGCAGAAGTCCATGTATTTATTTATATCATGACTAGCTTCCGCCAGCGGTTTCACCCGCGTCCCGTGAGAACTACTCCGCGCACCCGGATAAAAAGTAGCCTATAGCCTTCCTCGATAAATGGCCTATTTAACACCGAAATATTTTTTCAAAGCGGACCAGTAGTTCCTGAGATTAGCTCGTTCAACCAAAAAAAATAAAACATTTTTCAGCTTTATAATATTAGTATAGATCATATAGGTACTATGCTTCAATCTAAGATCGAATTGTGGCTAAAGGCCATTTCAACTGACTTCGAAAAACGACGTTGTTCTCAAGTCTTTTTTTTTTTGTGAAAGCCTATGTTTATAAGACTGGTGATTGTTCCAGGGTGATGCAGCAGGCAGGCGAGTGGTACAAGCAGAACAAGCAGCTGAAGCGGCGCAGCACCGTGCTGATGCAGGCGCTGCCCGCCAAGGCCGTCGAGATCGACCTCACCGACTCGCTCGACACTGGTGAGTAGCCTAGCCTAGGGGCGGCGTCCAGCCAGTAACAGTATACAGCTGAGAACCAGTGTTTTACAGGTAGCACCTGTCTGACCTGCACAACACAGTTAACCGAGCACAAGAATTTTTTTCAGTTCTAGAAACACCAACTGACTATGTGCAGTTTCTTATTGAATTTAGGTGATCTTTTGATTAATTTGTGGCAATAGACACCTCCCCAATCTTGCTCAGTTTACTTGTTTTTCTTAACCTTTTCCATAAGGCCCTTTTGGAAAGCGACCATGACTGTGTAAATTCTTTCTTCTTTACCATTTTTTACATGGGTTAATACCTTCCAGCATCAGACGCGAGCAGCAATGAAGAGGTGGAGTTCCTGAAGCAGACGGTGTCGGAGCTGAGCCGGCAGGTGGCGGCCCTGCAGACGGAGGTGGCGGCTGCCAGGCTGCAGGAGTTCGAGGCTCAGGAAGCCAATGTGGCTACTGCACAGGTAACTGATGGAGAACAGGGTAGGTAGATAGCATGGGAGATGTGGCTATCATATGCTACCTAAGGTTTTGTGGTATATGAGGCCAAGAGCCGAAAACACTTTGAAAATCGTGAGAAGCTCCCGCTAATTTACTGTCAAGTTGCATCAAAATCTGTTCAGTCGTTTGCGTCCTCACGAACTTCCATCGTCATCATATTATGAGCTAAATTTCGCCCTCTGCTAAACGTAACTTCCCCAAAATCTCGTATTTATAATATGTATAGGATTTAAACTTTCCCATAAACTAATCATCAATTCCAGGAGCTAGAAGCAGAGAAGGAGAAGTCAGCAGCGCAAGAGAAGGAGTTACAGGAGCTGCGCGTACAGATAGAGCGACACAACCGCGTCTCCAAGCTGCTGATGGAGGAAGTCACCGCCTTGAAGAACAACGCTGACAAAGATCGGGAGATGGCCGAGACGTGAGTATAGCCTATTACGATTTATTTATTAGAATTAGTTAACAATCGGTATTAAGCGCCAGTTTCAGTTTCAAATAAAGTTTTAGATTGATATCTGACAGGTAATGCCATAGTATAAGTATAAGTATTCAAAAAGCTGCCCTCAAGCGCTTCTGGCTTAACCTGTCCTGTTGGGTTCCAAACGGCTTCTGTGGGAGGCTTTACGCGCATTACCTGAACTGCCCCAAAGCCATCCGGTTAACCCGCTCAGCGGGCGGTCTACCGGCGCGATCTCATGGTGGCATGGAGTGACCGGCTGTCGCAGCCCCATGCAGGGCACCCCACAATAGTGGCGTAGAGTCCCCTCTTTGACTCATGGCTCGGGAGGTGTCATGGCGCCCTCACCTTCCGCATGACGCAGGTCCTCACCGGACACGGATGTTTCGGGAGGTACCTGCATCGCATTGGGCGGGAGGTGGCGCCCGGGTGTCACCACTGCGCGGACGGTCCAGAGGACACGGTGGAGCACACTGGCGAGGTGTGTCCTGCCTGGGGTGGGCACACGGGACGCTGGTGAAACCGCTGGCGAAGGCTACTTTGCTATTTTACGCCCTTATTACCTTGGTTTTCTTCCCCAGCTACAAGACAGAGGCTCGCGCAGCCAAGAAGCGCGTGACGCTGCTGACGCACCAGAGCTCGCTGCTGCTGGGCGAGCTGGCGGCCGACGAGCGCCTGCTGCTGCTGCTCGGGGAGGTCGACTGCCTCAAGGACGCGCTCGAGGAACAGGCCAGCAGGCATCGCGAGCAGCTCGACCACCTGCAGGTAGGCTCCAGCAGCACCAGAGCTCGCTGCTGCTGGGCGAGCTGGCGGCCGACGAGCGCCTGCTGCTGCTGCTCGGGGAGGTCGACTGCCTCAAGGACGCGCTCGAGGAACAGGCCAGCAGGCATCGCGAGCAGCTCGACCACCTGCAGGTAGGCTCCAGCAGCACCAGAGCTCGCTGCTGCTGGGCGAGCTGGCGGCCGACGAGCGCCTGCTGCTGCTGCTCGGGGAGGTCGACTGCCTCAAGGACGCGCTCGAGGAACAGGCCAGCAGGCATCGCGAGCAGCTCGACCACCTGCAGGTAGGCTCCAGCAGCACCAGAGCTCGCTGCTGCTGGGCGAGCTGGCGGCCGACGAGCGCCTGCTGCTGCTGCTCGGGGAGGTCGACTGCCTCAAGGACGCGCTCGAGGAACAGGCCAGCAGGCATCGCGAGCAGCTCGACCACCTGCAGGTAGGCTCCAGCAGCACCAGAGCTCGCTGCTGCTGGGCGAGCTGGCGGCCGACGAGCGCCTGCTGCTGCTGCTCGGGGAGGTCGACTGCCTCAAGGACGCGCTCGAGGAACAGGCCAGCAGGCATCGCGAGCAGCTCGACCACCTGCAGGTAGGCTCCAGCAGCACCAGAGCTCGCTGCTGCTGGGCGAGCTGGCGGCCGACGAGCGCCTGCTGCTGCTGCTCGGGGAGGTCGACTGCCTCAAGGACGCGCTCGAGGAACAGGCCAGCAGGCATCGCGAGCAGCTCGACCACCTGCAGGTAGGCTCCAGCAGCACCAGAGCTCGCTGCTGCTGGGCGAGCTGGCGGCCGACGAGCGCCTGCTGCTGCTGCTCGGGGAGGTCGACTGCCTCAAGGACGCGCTCGAGGAACAGGCCAGCAGGCATCGCGAGCAGCTCGACCACCTGCAGGTAGGCTCCAGCAGCACCAGAGCTCGCTGCTGCTGGGCGAGCTGGCGGCCGACGAGCGCCTGCTGCTGCTGCTCGGGGAGGTCGACTGCCTCAAGGACGCGCTCGAGGAACAGGCCAGCAGGCATCGCGAGCAGCTCGACCACCTGCAGGTAGGCTCCAGCAGCACCAGAGCTCGCTGCTGCTGGGCGAGCTGGCGGCCGACGAGCGCCTGCTGCTGCTGCTCGGGGAGGTCGACTGCCTCAAGGACGCGCTCGAGGAACAGGCCAGCAGGCATCGCGAGCAGCTCGACCACCTGCAGGTAGGNAAAACGACTTCTAAAATACCTATCTAAGACTTCTCTAGAGCCATACTTATCAAAAGTTTTCCATTTTAGTGTTTATTTGAAATCAGTCCAAAACATTATCAGTCATTCCCCAAGATGGAGTACAGTCCTCATCGCGTGAGCCCAAACATGAAACAGCTGCCATTGATCATTAAACAATAAACTGCGAAGTAATAGGGATTTGATAAACTTTTATTCTATTCTATTCTGGCTTAAACGTGGTGTTCATGGTCGAAGTCTGCCGAACAATGTTAATATAACAACACGCCAACTGTCACCGCCATCTAGTGTAGCGCACAATTATTATTGTTGGCTTTTGATGTGTAGGTACATACATATTTATATTATGTATATAATTATGTTTGTATAAAAAAGTTTTCAGCTGCTAAATGTATGTACCTAATATTTCGAACACCGTTTTATACATAATGTATCCTTAGGCGTCCTAAAGGATCGTCGGTTTAAAAGATGCTTTTCTGTCTATACGGTTCCGTCTATCTCTATACCTAGCAGTTATCGTCCACATCGGTGCAGCAATTTTAGCGTATAACAAAACAAAAAAAACCCTTACCGAAGTCATAATAATGTTGTGACTATTTCCAAAATCCTTTTTCAATATTTAAATACTTGCTAGACAATTGCCCCATGAATGAATCTGCCCAGTCTTGAAAAACCGGCCAAGTGCGAGTCGGACTAGCACACGAAGGGTTCCGTTCCATTATTTATGAAAAATAAACGTTCCTATTACCTACAACTAACCAAAATACAAACTTTTATCGGCAACAAATTTTTTTTTTCAGATTTTTTACTTTCGTAGTTTGAAAATTACAGGGGGCGGCGGCACACATTTTAGCAATTTGGAAATGTCTTACTCTGAAATGATGGACTTTCAGAAAAAATGGTTTTAGGAACCTCAGTACCATTTTTTAAGACCTATTTACAGACACCCTCACATGTTTAGGTATGACGAAAAAAAAATTTTTTTAGTTTCAGTTTCATGTGTAGGGAGCTCCCCTTAATTTTTTTTTTGTATGAAAATCATAAAGTGGTTAATATAATATATCTACTTATCAAGTTTTAACCGTGTAATCTTACTAGTTTCGGAATAAAGTGTATGTGACATACGGACGGACAGATATGACGAATCTATAAGGGTTCCGTTTTTTGCCATTCGGCTACGGAAAAACAATAATTAACACTTTAGTCTCTAACACTCAGTTTTTTCCTTTTGCAGAGTTTTACTCACTAGGCTCGAGCAGCGTCTCATCCGCGTCCTGTGGGCACTTCTTCGCGCACCCGTTTAAAAGAAGCTATTCTGATATCCTTCTTACCTAAATGATTTATTTTAGGTTTGTGACTGATTACTACAGCGGCAGAAGCACAGGGAGGCTGGCCAATGCTGCCTTATTACATATTATAATTATAACTAGCTTCTGCCAGCGGCTTCACCTGCTTCCCGAGGGAACTATTTCCCGTACCCNTTTTACTCACTAGGCTCGACCAGCGTCTCATCCGCGTCCCGTGGGCACTTCTTCGCGCACCCGTTTAAAAGAAGCTATTCTGATATCCTCCTTACCTAAATGATTTATTTTAGGTTTGTGACTGATTACTACAGCGGCAGAAGCACAGGGAGGCTGACCAATGCTGCCTTATTACATATTATAATTATAACTAGCTTCTGCCAGCGGCTTCACCTGCTTCCCGAGGGAACTATTTCCCGTACCCAGATAAAAAATATATGTTGTTTCTCAGGGTCTATTCTATCTCTGTACCCATCAAAATCGGCTCACTGGTTTAGGCGTGAAAGCGTAACAGACAGACATACATACAGAGTTACTTTCACATTTATAATATTAGTAGGGATAGTAGGGATTTTGCGAGACAAGATATCTGAAGGGTTGTACCATTTAAGTTCCATCAAGATTCAGATGATGATGATGTTGGCCTGTAGTTTTTGACTAATAAAATTCTTAGGGTACGTGGTTGAATACGTGTACATAAATATACGGTATCTGAACTTTTTATTGTTTTCCTACTACATATTATGCTTAGTTTTTAGTTCTCACAGCCAGGATCATCGTTAACAGGTGTCTCGATTTTTAGGCAGATCTAGACACGCCGTAGCGTGTCAAGCCAAGTTCAAGCAAAAGGAACTGGCTAGCCAGTGCCAAGTGTAACATTACACGAATACAGTAATAGCATGTAAGATCACACATTTTTTAGTTAACAGCAATTAAAGTAGATATCCAATAACGCAAAAAAAAATAGTTAGGACTTGTTCATAATGTTATTTTTCCCATAAATACATATTACTTATGTATTTATGGGAAAAATAACATTATGAACAAGTCCTTTATATGTATTTATGGGAACAAAATCCAAATATTACTTGGATTTTGCAGAATACTTGGCACTCATTTAGATCTCCATTCCTTCTGCGGCGAAGCTCAGAGCCAGTCATATTTTTTGTATTAATCGTGATAATAAATGTTTATCTTAGAATAACTTTTTTTTCTAATTTGGTGAAATATTGTGATTATTGGCAAAAAATACACAAAACTGCCAATACCGTGAGATCTCGAAATTGACGAGATCTCGCTGGAACCCCAATCTCGCGAGATTTCCATCCTCTATAATATGTAACTCACTTACATGTAATGAAATATAAGGCAACTAAGTAATTTAAACATCTTCCAAGGATCGCAGCGTCATAAAAATTGGCAGCTGTATGTAGTTCTAATGATAATAATATATAATATGGTACTGTCGAACTGATCTCATGATGGAGCCGGAAGATATGAATTGGAACTTCGTGGTCTAACATCGTATCATAAGCGTGTTTGATCTTGTAATGAACTTTGCCCACGGTTAGGTTTGAAGGTCTGATGATAAAGTCAGAAGATAGGCACTAGCATTCCATAATGAAATATCATATCATAGCCATGTTTGCACTTGTTAGAAAGAGCTAAATAATACTTCTGTGGAATTGGTGTGCTTAGGGCCCCGTAGGTACTCTAGCGGCTGGATAGACATGTCACGCTAAATAGAGTAAAATCACTTAGTGGTCTCCAGATTGAAGAGATACAGACGCACTGGCCCAGATGGAGAGGAGGACAAATCAATAACACATGTTAAAAATATTTCATTATCAAAGACTAAAAAAAAAATTAATAGTTAAAAAAAAAACTAACTAAAAAAACTCTCTTTTATAAGTCCACGTAAATGCCAAAAATAAATTATGGTTCATTCAAGTTGTCTCTATTTCTGGGTTGAAGTGCAAACTATGTGCTTTTAATTATAATATTTTTTATTGGTTGTTAAAGCGTGGGGCGCTAGAACAGGAACATTTGTCCCTTGTTTTCATCGTTTACCTAAATACTTTTGAAGTCATCAAATCATCACCATTGCCTCAAAGTTAGTAACCTTATTCTAGCCGATTCCGTCTATTTCTATATCCTCCCAAGTAACAGTTATTTTTTTTAAATCAATGAGATGACGAAGTGGATCTGACTTAAAATACTATTAACATATATTTATGAAAATACATTTTCTATTGCTATTTTTGCTATAGGTACACATGAAGTGAATTCACTATAGTTCTATTAAATTTTGTTAGCTATATTTAGTTTGTATTGATAATATTATCTCTAAATTAAGTTACACTGCTATTGCATTGGGTATGTCCCGTAACGATAGCTTTGTAAATAAATATTTAAAGTCATATAAACTAATAATTTGAATTCAAATATTATTAGGTACTTAAAATGAAAAAAAAACTTTTTACAAAAAAACAAAACCGACTCAACAAAAAAACACTGAAAGGGATAAAATAAAACTTTTCACATGCCTCTAGAAGTCGGTGTCTGCAGATCTGTTGACTGCGTTTATTTTGCCACCGACTTCTAGAGCCATGTGAAAAGTTTTATTTTATCCCTTTCAGTGTTTTTTTGTGAAGTCAGTTTTGTTNGCAGCACCAGAGCTCGCTGCTGCTGGGCGAGCTGGCGGCCGACGAGCGCCTGCTGCTGCTGCTCGGGGAGGTCGACTGCCTCAAGGACGCGCTCGAGGAACAGGCCAGCAGGCATCGCGAGCAGCTCGACCACCTGCAGGTAGGCTCCAGCAGCACCAGAGCTCGCTGCTGCTGGGCGAGCTGGCGGCCGACGAGCGCCTGCTGCTGCTGCTCGGGGAGGTCGACTGCCTCAAGGACGCGCTCGAGGAACAGGCCAGCAGGCATCGCGAGCAGCTCGACCACCTGCAGGTAGGCTCCAGCAGCACCAGGGGTCTTTCTTTCCCAAGCCTCTTCTAACACAAAGAGGGAAGTGGAGGATGGAGGAGGAGAGGAACGAAAGAAGTAATTCAGGCGATTTCAATCGTTTTAAATCAAAAGTTCTTGAAGGAAAGTGCTGAGAAAAGTGCGCTACCAAAACTTTCACTTATTTGTCTCTAAAACTTGGAGTGTTTGCTTATCTGCCTAGCCTTTACCAATTTTTTTGGAGTCGGGTGACAGTCTTACCAGCAGCACTTCACTATCTTTAAAATTACCAGTATAAAATCATACGAAGTCTAAACTTTATCTAACTAAACTATTATTTTCTCCCAGTAATTGTCGTGGTTTCCTGGCACATCCATATTTACCCAGAAAAATTACCCCATCTACTTTTCTAATATTCTAGTTCATTCCATAGCATATTCTGTCAAAATTTGTTCAACAAACTATCCATACTGTCGCTCACACCAAGAAAACCTAGAATTCACACCCCAATTTCCATATTCCAGTTAAAACTGACAGAAAAACACGAGGACACAGACATTCTCCTATGGGAAGAGAAGATAAAATTAGCAGAAGAAGATGCACAGAAGGCTATAGAACGAGCAGAGAAGGCCGAGAGGAGACTACAAGACTTGGAGAGGAGACTGCAGGAGATCGAGAGGAGTCCTAAAGTACCTCCAAAGAGGTCCGCTCTCATGAATAGAATCAGTTTCTTTGAGGCTGGAGGAGAGAAGAAGGAGATTAAAGAAGTTGTTGAGAGTTGTGGTGAGTTTATCTTTTGGTAGTACATATTTGGTTTGATTTTGGAGCAATAATTTTAATTTTATTATATAAAATTACCATGGTAAATATATGGCGTAGATATTTTGATTCATCTACTTCTGACTAAAGTGTGCAAAATAATTCTCAGCTATTCATGACATACAAACTTTTCTATTTTGCAAATAGTAAATGCTATTCCCATCTGTATCTTTATTACCCACCAAATTTTAACGATTTCTTGGGAACATTCACATAATCATACTTCTTTCATTTCCAGAAATCATATCAGACGTACTAGAAAGCGAGCCTCCTTCAGCGCCATCCCCAGTTCCGTGCGCTCCTCCCCCGCCCCCCGCGGCGCCGGTGGCCCCGGCCCCCCCGCCGCCGCCCCCCATGCTGCTGCCCCCGCCCCCGCCGCCGCCGCCCCCACCGCCGCCAGTAGCGTTCGAGGGCGGCCAGGCAGATGATCTCGCGAACATGTTGGCTAACAAGAGTGGCACGTTGAAGAAGAGTAAGCAGAATGGGGCTGAATGTGGTAAGTAGAACAGAAGAGCTTTAATATTTTTTATCTATCTATATTTATACTAATATAGCCGTTTTCCCGCGGTTTCACTCCCATCCCGTGGGAATTACTGCCCGTACCCGGATAAAATATAGCCTATGTCACTCGTGGATAATGTAGCTTTCGAATGGTGAAAGAATTTTTGAAATCGGTCCAGTAGTTTTTGAGCCTATTCATTACAACCAAACAAACAAACAAACAAACAAACAAAGTTTTCCTCTTTATAATATTAGTATAGAAGTATAGATATAAAGAGGAAAGATTTGATTGTATGTTTGTTAGTAACGAATAGGCTCCATTTGTTTAAATTTTAAATTTTTTATTAAGACCTCATGTAATGTGGAAGGTAGGCTCTAGAGAAATTATTTTTTGCCATTTCGTCCGCAATCAGAAATAAACTAAGTGCTAATTTTTTTTTTATTTCCATATAACATTGCCTTCAAATTCGTTTCAGCAATGCAATTTTTGTAATTAAATGAAATAAATGTAGCCTCTAACTGATTATAAGCAAATATGCATGAAAATAAAACTTAATATTTTGAATTAAAATAACTAATCAAAATTGCAAACTTCATCACCAAGAATCATTTTCAATATATTATTGAATTATTCCCAGGCGGCGCAATAGACGCGATAGTAGACCAGATCAAAGGCGGCAAGTTCCAGTTGAAGTCTACCGAGCACAAGGTCTCAGAGAAGAAGGTCCAGGAGGAACAGCCCGAGGCTGTCAAGGAGATGCTCGCCATACTCGGCACGCTGCGCAAGCGCAGGACCTCCACACGACCCGGGTTCACTGACCTCTGATGTCACAAGAAGGTTGGTGACCTTTGAATAGGTTGGTCGACTTGTGATTGGCAATCGTTTTATTGACATATCTATATGAAGATTATGGTCTGTTCCTAATATTCTGTCTATCTATTGGTTTGCTTTCTTGCCCGTTTCACAGGTTCCAGATAATGTTCTAGATAGCTATCTGACTGATAATGCTATAAAAAGTAGTCATAATTAAAAACCTTTCTGTGACATCATCTTTCATATACCTATCTTGAACCTTATTTGGAACTTGTGAAACAGGCCAGTAGAATTCTATAGTGCATTTATTTTATGATGAGTTCCCTGATAGTTTATAACTGATAGTTATAGTGATGTAACCTAACGAAACTTAATCGAATATTTTTTTAATATCGAACCGGTTGGCAAAGAAAATGAAAATTTTTATATGGCCGTTACTCTACATCGATTTTTTTACCGATTCAGTAACTTGTGTCAATCTCTATTGACGCAAGTCACATTCCATTGCGTGCATTTGACATTTACGACATTTTTTTAAATCATATTTTTCTAACATTGATTATTTAGTTTATTGGCCATTCATATTTATTAAGTTCATTTAAAATATCAAGAAATATAGTTGACTGGGTAAATAACAAAGAGACAATACTTTAAAATAACGTTGGTTTATTTGTTATCGCTCTAAAGCAGTATGCGTGTGATGGAAGACTTAGATCTGTCAGGGAACTCATCATAACGCAAAAATACTATAATATTAGCCCAATACAAGTTATGTTAAATTCCTATCTCTTGTACGCAGAACAAAAGATAGATAGATTATTGGGACTGGCCATAAGTTCAGTAACTAGAGTTAAGTAGATAGCTATCAAATGTATTATTATTACCTTTTATATTATGTTTCTATTTTTACTTAATAGTAAGAAAAATGTTATACGAAGCTAGTTAAAATATTGAATTGAAATATAGAAATAAAAATACATATCTTTAGAAATGGGTATCAAAACAACAATATGACATATATTATTTACTAGTAAATATTATAAAGAAAATAAAAAACAATTTATTTGCAAAATATCCAAAGTACATGAAAAGTGCCTTATAAATGTGTAGTAGTGCCAATTGCATTTGTATTTTCCGCCATTTTCGTCAGTGTTGCCATTAGAAGTAAATTTGTTCTAAAATGTTAACTAAAATTGATATTATAGTGTTAAAGAAATTAGATGGTATTAAAATTATTTCAATTGAAATAGGTTGTGTAGTTAAAAAAATAATTAGTGAAAATTTCATTAAAAAATATATATCGAAGCATGTGATTTAAGCATTTATTGTCCAAAAATGCAGCTTTATTGCGTTTCAAAATATTTCCAATTTTTTACTGATCTCGTTCAGAGTATTTTAGAAACTGTTTAATTAACATTTCTTTATTGGATGAGACAAAATATTTTTATTCAAATTAGACGGACAAAATGACAATACATTAAGTTTTATATTGTAATAATTTTGTGACTTATTAGTTTAAGTTAATGACGTCATGATCTGAATACTCTAATGTTACGTTAGATGTTATTGTATTATAGTTTATATTTGTGTATAGTTATGTTTCTTAATGTAAACTGCTTTCTAAGTCTTGTGCACAGTTTATACAATGTTTTGGTTATATATTCAATGTTGGCAAGTGAACTCAAGTGGTAAAATTATTGTCAAAATTAGACAGATAAGGTGGGCCGATTTCTTGTAGGATGTTTTTACAAAAAAATTCTGACCTACTTTTTATAGGACGTGTGTATTGCACTATTGCTATCAGTGTGTTCTATTTTTCTTCTACAAATAATTCGTCATCGATTATCGGATATGGGTGGACAGCCTTAAACTTAAAGACGTAGATATTTTATAGAAGTTTATGGATACGATAATAAGGGTTGCCGTTGCAAAAATGTTGTTGTATAAAAATATATTGCTTGAATATTTTGTGTCCGTCTTTTTTCACTAGCTAATAATAATATTATGACGATGATATTTTCATTGTAATGAAACGTGTACAAGATTGATCGTGTACTAAAGTTACCCGCGGTGCCATTGCGCAGACGTTGTCGAAATTGAAGCATTTTGTAAAGTATTATTATTTACTCTAGGCTAAGTATACACTGAAGTTTTTTATTATACAATATAGATATATCAAATGTATTGTTGTGGTTTTAATTATGACCTTTTAATAATTTATTTGCACACATAACTTCAGTTAGATAGGCAGTAGCTCATTTAATTTTTGTTGTGCAATATTTTATCTTTTACGATAAGTTGATTCGATTTTTAGATCATTCACGAGCAATATTTCGTGAACCGTTGAAATATAACCTTACAAGACATATGCTTTTGTGTGTATCAGACCTAATGTAACCGATGGCAATTAAAAATTACGTCGATCGACGAATCGTATGTCAGTCGTTTAAAAAATCCAACCTTGGTTTTGGCAATCAATAGTTCTGATAAACAGCTGTTTTATTTAATCAGATTGTTGTCTTGTTGCTTTAAATTGACCTTACAGGTCTAACCACAAATCTACTAGTTATCACGTCTTCAGGGATAACCGAGCCTCCAAAGCTCGGCAATAAAACACAGAGACACGATACAAACACAGATATGTTCTCATACAATATATAGCGAGGCGATGGCGATGACCGCGACATGCGCCGCGCGTGCTGCCGGCGCGGCCGAGCTGTGCGTCAGCCCGAGCGCGCGGTCCTTCGTACTGATGCAGTTTTGTCTGAAACCCAATGTTATTACTACTTTTACTCAGTTCTTTATTAGCATTCTAAGTAGGTATTATACAGGTGGGTACATTTTATAATATAGAATCAATATGTATAATATCACCAACGTATTGGCCAGTGTGAAACACACTGTTCAAATGACACGAAACTACATTCAAGTGTCGGATATGCAAATGGTCACAGATCTAGCACGATGGGTGTCTGGGGCCGAGTAGGTATCTATCACAATGTGTCTAACTCTGTCTGTAACTAATGACGCGGTGTTGCGTTCGAGGATCTTGGATCTACCATGTTTAATGGGCTTCCCAACTAGTGCCGTAGATCCACCAATGAGGGTAAAGACATTTGCACCAAGTGTCAGACACCTTGTTCCAAGTGTCTTAAACCTAACAACAGGATCTTACCATCAAGTATCAGGAACTTAGTTTCGTGTGATTTACGTCTACCGCCAAGTGTCAGTTACCGTGTTTCTAGTAGATCCAGTCCAGTTCCAAGAGTCTAAAGACAAATGGTTGTCACGGATGTGCAGACGTTAGCACATCAAAATTCTACAATCTGCCAAATTTCTACAATAGTGGAAGCTTAATGTTCGATAGGTAAAATTTTACAGATTCGGGTAGATTGACCTGCTGTCGTCTGTACTTTCAAGTGTCAAGGATCTACCACCGAGTGTCACATATCTACCACGAGGTGTAACGGACCTAGTTTTAAATGTAGTTCTAGGATTGAGTTGCGTGGTCCAATAGCACAATACTAATCGACTTGTAATGGGACCTAGTTACAGGTGTCGTGGATCTAGAACCATGTTTCAGTGGTCTATAACATAGTGTCTGGGGCATGCAGACCAGTGTCTTGTATGAAGCACCGAGTGTTGTTTACCTATTATAAATTGTTTTGATATTAGCTTCAAGTGTCAGGAGTCTTCACCAAGTTTCAGGCTGATAGTTTCATGAGACACGGATTTACCGTCAAGTGCCACGGATCTACCGCTGAGTCTCACCGAATTATAACCTACCATCAATAACACAGTACTTATCAAGTAGGAATGGGATCTTCCGTCATCGTGGGCTCATTCCATCGACAATCTGTCATAGACAGCTTTGCTAACTTAGATCTGGTGCTGTCTTTTGAGTTTAGGGCTTGTTAGGTGATTGAACCTGCAGCTGATATGATAAGAAAGACTTGGTTTATGGCTCACCTCTCATGTATTGTAAGGATTTAGTTTGTGCCTTAACAAAAAAAAAGAAAGCAAAATAAAACGAAACAATAAAATAATTACACATTTATTTTTAATTCTATTTTTACGAATTAAGTAACGATTGTTCGCAATATCATTATAAACCTTGTACTGGACGGAGTTATTATGCTATTCACAATAAATAACTATACAAAATTATGCCAACAGTTCTCTAGCATTCCTACATTTTAAATACAAAATAGAATTAAAATATATTTTTCACATAACGAACATAATAGTGGATAAATAAAAAAATACAAACAAAACATAATTCATTGGATTTTCATATCAAGATTCATCTAAAACTTAAAGATAAAATAATACATAAGTAAGGCCTTTTGCGTACAACGTAAAAAAATAAAATTTGAAAACATGTAAAGCGTGCAAAATAATTATGAGCAAGCAAAACAAAATATAGGTCTGTAGGTAAATTTAACAAAAAAAAACCTGCACGGTAGTGTGCGTAGCCAAGTTTGGAAAATGAGTTCGTCTTTTTGTAAATATTCTTGCGAGTTTCATAAAACCTCCAGCCAAGTAGCTCTGTAAAGCCTTTCTTACTGTCAATACCACAGCCAAGTTTAATTCCTTCAAAAATATAAAATTTTATTTATTTTCCCACGTAATACGCAAATGGTTTCAACCTCTCTATAGAAATGTTGTGTATAGCAAATATAGAATTCATGAAGCTAGGATGTCCTTTCCACGGATTTGCGGGCTGCCGGCGCGGACTAAAAATAAACTAAATGTTATATAAATCGATTTTTTTCTAACTACTTTTTGTTCCAAATCTGCATCTTTTGTTCTAAGCTAGAGTTTAAGTACCTTTAGCTAGAGTTTATGTGTCAGAAATGGCATCACTTTCAGAATATTAGAAAGCCAGTGATAGATAAAAAGTTAGAAATTGGTGCCATTTTCAACACGTATTTTTTATTACTTTTTTACAATTTCGTTGGTATTTGTGGTAACTGAACAAAAGCCGTTTCCATCTTTATAAGGAATCGCTATTATTCTTATACAGACTGTTTATTTTTTTTACGAAAATAGTCACGATTTCTTACAAAGAGGAAACTCGCTACAGTCCCAAAGCCTTATTTTTTCTGTCAAAAAGCAGCCACATTAAGTACACACAAATTAATACATTATGACTACTTAAACTAGCTACTTACGTCTACTTTACAAAGCATTTACAGATTCAAAAGATTTTGCTTCGACTCGGATTGATTATTTGTCAGGGGAAAATATTACTTTCCACTTAAAACAAGGAAATATTCATCATATAACTTCGTGATCTCAGAATTCTTGAGTCAATTATAATAACTTCTCTGGACGCGAGAATCAGCTCATGTTGTACATGTTTTTTTAACCGACTTCCCAAAAAGGAAGATGTTCTTAACTTTTTCAAAAATTTGTATGATACTTTCTAACTATCCACATTTCCCCTGACAAATCCGTACAGTTTGCCTAACGCATGCAACTAAGTCCTTACGTGGAGAACTCCCTGAGCTTGTCGATGACGGCGCGCCTGTTCTTCGTGATCCAGTTGATGTTCACCCTCGCCTTCTCGATGGCTTGTTCCACGCTCAGCTTGGACTCCGCCAAGAACTTGGCGTTCTTTTCGCGCCATGATAGGAACTGTGAACAGGTTATTATAAAATATTATATCTGTTTAATAGATAAGAAAGAAGGTATTATTTATCAATTCACCAAAAGTTGATGTCTAAAATAATGGTAGATAGCAGTTAGTTTCTGTAAGTGTATAGAAGAAAAACTTTGAATTCTTCTGCTTTGAAAACTAAGAAGGGAAAAGATAATTAACAGGTCAATAAAATAAAGCTACAATAGACAAAAAATACTTACGTTATCGAGCTCCGACTGCGACGTGAACTGATCTAAAAGTATCTTGATGATGTGTCCTATGCGACGAGCTTGACCCTTAAACCTGTATCAGAAACAATATTATTAAAATAGATTACATGAAGCATGGTTAAATTACGAAAAAAAACACGATTCTAAAGCTAGTTTGCTAGTCTTCTCAAGATGAGAGAATACTCGATTTAATTTAATTATAGACTTTGGAAATATAAGGTATTGGGTTTTATCTTAAAATAATTGGAACATACTATTTTTATCTTACATCCTAAATAAGTCCTTCTTCTCTCCTAACTCACCTTTCTGTGCCCTGTGGTCCATGTGACCTAGCCATAAGTTTTACCACCTAAGAATACGCCACGTAGAATGCACTTAAAGTATTGAGTATTGAAAACTTACGCATTGTAAATATCCTCGATCCTCTCGTACACGAAGTCCTTAGCCACGTAGTACCCGACAGGCGAGCGCATGATGTTCGCGATGACAGCGCCGGCGTCCTGGCGGCGCACCTCCGAGCCTTCCGTGATGGTCCACTCCAGGTATCTGGCGAGATTATATTCCATTAAAAACTCTGTTGTTAACTTTGAAGATATATTTATTAAATCACTTCAAGGACATGCTGTTCGGTTTGCTTCCGAAAAAGTGGGACATATACATTCTAGTCCTCGGTCTCGTAATTGTTTCTGGTAGCTCTTGACGCGACAGTCAGTACTGACAGCACTGGTAAAGGTACATAAATGTTCGTCAATACGCATGCGTGTGTGAGTGTGACGTTACGAACTTTAGTAGATAGTTTCCCAACTGTTCTACATATGTATAAACTGTGGTAAAACTGTGTTATATAAAGAGTAACCACGCAGTACACCGTGCGGCGCAGGTCCAGCGGGGTGCTACATATAGAGGAGCTGTACGTACTGCGCCAGTATCCAGACCTCCCTGGTGCAGGTGAGCGCCTGCAGCAGCGCGTCGCGCGCGGCGGCCACGTTGGCGCGCTGCTCCCGCGCGAGGGCGAAGCGCCACTGCACCACGCTGCCGCGCGACACGCCCACGCAGTACACCGTGCGGCGCAGGTCCAGCGGGGTGCTACATATAGAGGAGCTGTACGTACTGCGCCAGTATCCAGACCTCCCTGGTGCAGGTGAGCGCCTGCAGCAGCGCGTCGCGCGCGGCGGCCACGTTGGCGCGCTGCTCCCGCGCGAGGGCGAAGCGCCACTGCACCACGCTGCCGCGCGACACGCCCACGCAGTACACCGTGCGGCGCAGGTCCAGCGGGGTGCTACATATAGAGGAGCTGTACGTACTGCGCCAGTATCCAGACCTCCCTGGTGCAGGTGAGCGCCTGCAGCAGCGCGTCGCGCGCGGCGGCCACGTTGGCGCGCTGCTCCCGCGCGAGGGCGAAGCGCCACTGCACCACGCTGCCGCGCGACACGCCCACGCAGTACACCGTGCGGCGCAGGTCCAGCGGGGTGCTACATATAGAGGAGCTGTACGTACTGCGCCAGTATCCAGACCTCCCTGGTGCAGGTGAGCGCCTGCAGCAGCGCGTCGCGCGCGGCGGCCACGTTGGCGCGCTGCTCCCGCGCGAGGGCGAAGCGCCACTGCACCACGCTGCCGCGCGACACGCCCACGCAGTACACCGTGCGGCGCAGGTCCAGCGGGGTGCTACATATAGAGGAGCTGTACGTACTGCGCCAGTATCCAGACCTCCCTGGTGCAGGTGAGCGCCTGCAGCAGCGCGTCGCGCGCGGCGGCCACGTTGGCGCGCTGCTCCCGCGCGAGGGCGAAGCGCCACTGCACCACGCTGCCGCGCGACACGCCCACGCAGTACACCGTGCGGCGCAGGTCCAGCGGGGTGCTACATATAGAGGAGCTGTACGTACTGCGCCAGTATCCAGACCTCCCTGGTGCAGGTGAGCGCCTGCAGCAGCGCGTCGCGCGCGGCGGCCACGTTGGCGCGCTGCTCCCGCGCGAGGGCGAAGCGCCACTGCACCACGCTGCCGCGCGACACGCCCACGCAGTACACCGTGCGGCGCAGGTCCAGCGGGGTGCTACATATAGAGGAGCTGTACGTACTGCGCCAGTATCCAGACCTCCCTGGTGCAGGTGAGCGCCTGCAGCAGCGCGTCGCGCGCGGCGGCCACGTTGGCGCGCTGCTCCCGCGCGAGGGCGAAGCGCCACTGCACCACGCTGCCGCGCGACACGCCCACGCAGTACACCGTGCGGCGCAGGTCCAGCGGGGTGCTACATATAGAGGAGCTGTACGTACTGCGCCAGTATCCAGACCTCCCTGGTGCAGGTGAGCGCCTGCAGCAGCGCGTCGCGCGCGGCGGCCACGTTGGCGCGCTGCTCCCGCGCGAGGGCGAAGCGCCACTGCACCACGCTGCCGCGCGACACGCCCACGCAGTACACCGTGCGGCGCAGGTCCAGCGGGGTGCTACATATAGAGGAGCTGTACGTACTGCGCCAGTATCCAGACCTCCCTGGTGCAGGTGAGCGCCTGCAGCAGCGCGTCGCGCGCGGCGGCCACGTTGGCGCGCTGCTCCCGCGCGAGGGCGAAGCGCCACTGCACCACGCTGCCGCGCGACACGCCCACGCAGTACACCGTGCGGCGCAGGTCCAGCGGGGTGCTACATATAGAGGAGCTGTACGTACTGCGCCAGTATCCAGACCTCCCTGGTGCAGGTGAGCGCCTGCAGCAGCGCGTCGCGCGCGGCGGCCACGTTGGCGCGCTGCTCCCGCGCGAGGGCGAAGCGCCACTGCACCACGCTGCCGCGCGACACGCCCACGCAGTACACCGTGCGGCGCAGGTCCAGCGGGATCCTAAAGGAATACAAGGAAACGTCAAAGACTTCATCCTTAAGAGGTCTTTGTTTCATTTTATTACAGCCAAGTTCGAATCCAATGCAAAAAAAATATTTAAAAGGAAAAAACCCGCATGAAAAATAACTAACAGTCATAGTCGGGAGACTTTTCCATAGAACTCTTAGTTGGAAACAAAAAATATCCCTTCTGGGCGGTCTAATCAGGTAAAAGGGCGTTCTACCAAAATACATTACATATGAAAGTTTACTTTATTTAATTTTATAAAAGTCAAGGAAAATATATTCCTGTGTTTATCGCAGCATCAGTAATTTTTTCACATAAATAAAACTACGTCAAACTTTGTAATAGTATAAAATTAGCGTTTCAAACTTTTCCCTACTCTACCAAACTCCCTACTCCCCAACAAAGACTGGCACAAAGTGAACTCACGGGTTGTTCTCATCAGGGTTCTCGGTGTCCATCCACTGCTGGAACAGCTGCATGGCGTTCTCCTCACAGCCGGGCACCTTCATACGGCATGCCCATGCACTTGTTGTTACCTGGGTAAAGATACGCGGATTTCCAAAATTATTCAGAAATTCGCTGCATGGTAGTGTTTCATCCACAGTCTGAGAGACCACAGTTGGAATAGGGGTGATGACAGTTGCAACAGGTGATGACAGTTTCAATAGGTGATGACAGTTGGAGCAGGTGAACACAGTTGCAACAGGGGATGACAGTTGCAACAGGTGATGACAGTTGCAACAGGTGATGACAGTTGCAACAGGTGATGACAGTTGCAACAGGTGATGACAGTTGAAACAGGTAATGACAGTTGCAACAGGTGATGAGAGTTGCAACAGGTGATGAGAGTTGCAACAGGTGATGACAGTTGGAGCAGGTGATGACAGTTGGAGCAGGTGATGACAGTTGGAACAGGTGATGACAGTTGGAACAGGTGATGACAGTTGCAACAGGTAATGCCAGTTGATACGGGTGATGACAGTTGGAACAGGTAATGATAGTTGTCACGGGTGATGACAGTTGCAACAGGTGATGACGGTTGCCACAGGTGATGACAGTTGGAACAGGTAATGACAGTTGTCACGGGTGATGACAGTTGCAACAGGTGATGACAGTTGCCACAGGTGATGACAGTTGCCACAGGTGATGACAGTTGGAACAGGGGATGACAGTTGCCACAGGTGATGACAGTTGCAACTGGTGACGACAGTTGGCTCAGGTGGTGATAGTTGCAACAGGTGATGAGAGTTGCAACTGGTGATGACAGTCAGAAAATATAATCACCGTTGGAACATATGATAACAGTTGGAATACGGAATCACATTTGGAACTAACCTGTGTGAGAGTACGGTCCCTCCCCTTATTTCCAGGAAACTACTTCTACCTAGGAACATGTCTAAGCCTAATCTAGTCAACTGACCTGCATCTTAACACTGTTCAAGTCCTTTCCGTTGAGTATCTTCTTAGTGGCGAGTCCTCCTGCTCTCTCGTACGTCTCTCCGATGAGTTTCCGCACAAACTTCTGGAAGGCGCCGTAGTCGGGAGTGCGTTTCAGAACGTTCTCGATCTTGGAGAGCGCCTTCAGGCCGGTGGACAGGGGGAGGTACTCCTTCTCGCGTTGGAGGTAGCTCGCAAGGCTGAGGAAGTTTTGATGGTTAAATGCTGTTTTGCTTTGTATATTTAACATTTTGTATTTGCCAATGTTTTCATGAGGAATATTTATAAGAGGATAGAGGCATTTTCCAAAAAAATAAATAGATATTAGGGTCCAACAAAAAGCATTGACGGTATGGTATAACGCGCGTGTTAAATAATCCGCACGATCAATGAGCGCCGTGCCTCAATTTGTGAAATTTCTTCAATAGATTTTAAACCTTATCACAATAGTGGAAGGTTAACGTTCTATTGGTAAAATTTGACAGCTTCAGGCAGGTCTTCTAAAGTTCAGAACTCCTTACAGTCCAGATTATGAAACGTGGGACCATCAACATAAAATAAACAAGTAGCACTTACTTGAGCGCAGTAGAGTAATCGAGATGATTGGTCCAGGCGAGCGCGAATGCATCAGACAGGAGCTGAACCCGCCCCATCAGCGGCACGCGGCTGTAGTCGCTGGACTTCAGCGCAGCAGTCAGTAGCTGCCAGTTGCGAGAGTCGTAGTTCACGCGGTACGGCGCTGGAGGAATAGCAACCTTCAGTATGTGGTGTTAGGGGTTATTTTAACTGACTTCTTCGAAAGGAGGAGGTTTGGTTCGATAGATTAGTTTCTGTGTATTGTAGTTAGTAGTACGTTTTTAATGTTGAGGTTCGGATTCCGGTATAAGTTGCAGCTGAGTACCAGTGTCTTATAGAGCGATTGTGTTTTTTTCTGCAAACCACAGATTCATATACATAATGTAGGTATATTTCTCCGTTCGTGTCGGTTTTTCTGTCCCATCGGGTCATGAGAGTGAGAGAATAGTGAGTGCACCTGTGTCTGTGGAAATGCCTGTGCACTATAATATGTTCTGCGCAGGTGGCTGATCTTCTTATATGAAAATAGCCGCCGTGGCTGACAATCGGCCTTGGACGCCATTATTTATTCTTATGATATTCTCAATCCAGTTACCTGGGCAAAACGATACCCTTTAGTAAGACTGGTTGTCAGATTTTCCGGTTTCTAATCTGTTAGACTGACGATGTCATCAGCAACACTCACCAATCATGTCATAGTTGAAGAGCACCCACTGGTCCCTCTCGGAGGAGTGCGTGTAGCGCTGCAGCGTGTCGCCGCCCTGCCCCGCGCCGAGCCACTGCAGGCCCGGCGGGGGGGAGCCCCGGGTCTCGGGTTCGCACAGTACGCTGAGGGGCACCCACCATGACACCATGTTTGGTGACTTGGCTGCTAGGGAGAAGTAGCGCCGCTAGAGGAGGAAGATGGAACATTGGTGAAAAAACACTTAGGATCAAAAGCAACACTTCTAAGCTGAAAACTTGGCTTAAAATTACCAAACAGTATCCAGAACCCTTGGCCATTCCCCATTTTGTTATTTATGATGCTAGACTTAAAATTGCCCTTCTATCTTGGGTGAAATTATAAAAAAATTGGTAAGTTACTATAAGTCTTGATAAGCACATACTCTTCTCTCTCTCTATCTGAATAGAATGTAATAAAAAACCTTCTATCAATGTTTCAACTATCCTAAAAATTAATTCTTTAACCTCGTTTGCTTTATTTCATGGTCTACTTATCCAACATTCCACCTAACTAACCAAAGAACACAAACCTGTTTGACAGTTAGCGACTTGTCCTCGTAGTCCCTGTTGACGGTGAGGATGGGGTAGCCGGTCTGCGTGGTCCAGGTGTCCATGATGTCCTTGACGGAGACGTTCCTGGGCAGCACGCCGTACTCGTCGCTGACGGCGGTCAGCTCGCGCCACAGGTCGTCCTGCGCTGCGTTGTTGTACGAGTACTTGCGGAGATAGCTGGGAGAGAAGACAGGGAAGGTATTAATTGATATGGTCATAAAATTGGGCACTAAAATGGGATAAATTAATATGAGAAAACGCGATATGATTAGGTGTATATTTTTGCTAAAGGAGAACTTTTGAACTGAACATTTCTATCACTAACGGCCAGCCCCGGATCTTCAATTTTTTTTAGGCGGGGCAAAAAGTGAAATATGCCACCCCCGCCGACTTATATTTATTTTTCCTTTTATCATCTTTATAATTTCACTTCTTCAGCTATCAGATGTCCACTAAGGGTCGATTCGACCAAACTTGAACTATTCCTCGAGTTACTATACCAAGATTGTTTTTTGGACGGGTGATGGAGGATGTTGGCAAATAAAAAAAAAACGCTTTTTTTTATATGTTTGAAGAAAATAAAAAACAGCAGAAAATAGTAAAAGATGCCCGAGCGGAGCAACCGCGACCTCTTTTGTTAATTTGAGATAGGACTATACATAAACGAACAGTACGTTGCATTTGGAGGACGCGAGCGAAGCGAGCGCGTTTTTTTTAGTTTAATGACAAAAAAGAAGAACAGGAAGTAAGTCTAGGACGCGAGCGAAGCGAGCGCGATTTTTTTAGTTTAATGACTAAAAAGAAGAACAGGAAGTAACTCTAGGACGCGAGCGGAGCGAGCGCGATTTTTTTAGTTTAATGACTAAAAAGAAGAATAGGAAGTAACTCTAGGACGCGAGCGGAGCGAGCGCGATTTTTTTAGTTTAATGACTAAAAAGAAGAACAGGAAGTAACTCTAGGACGCGAGCGAAGCGAGCGCGAAATTTTTGGAAAAGTCGGGTTGCAACCTGTCTTTATTTATTGTAAAATGAGAGTAACTTTGAAAAGTTTAGTGTGATCGTAATTTTCTGGTAATGATTCGGGGCCCCCCTGAGCTCGGGGGGCCCGGGGCGCTGTCCCGGCTAGCCCCTTCGTAGCTACGCCACTGCATGTGAAAAGTTTTATTTTAAGCTTTTCAGTTTTTGGGTCTAAAACGAGTAAATGCAGCCAATGTGCAGCAGACCCTTTCATATAAAAAAAAATATATCAAAATCGGCTCATAAACGACGAAGTTATCCGCGAACACACTTCGCACTTTGCACGCATCCGTGTGTTCGTGGTCTTTCGTTCCTACGGGCGAAAGGGCGCGCTTTTTGGAATACGCCTAGGTGGGCGCCTCGCGATTATTATGTCACATTTTCCGTGTGCTGCCCCTGGGTATCGGTTGAGTTGATATGGTCATAGTAAAATAAGAGTGAAAGTTCTTTTATTTAATCTGTAGCAAATTTACGTAAATTATAAGTTGTCTATTCGTTTCTAAATAATGCATTTCGCCGCCCCCTGAATTTGCCGCCCGGGGCATAGGCCCCGGCTTGCCCCCCCCTAGATCCGGGGCTGTTATTGAGTCATTGATTTTAGTGGTTTAAATGTTTCAATTTATATTCGGGATCTGCCATGACATAAAGGCATCAAATGTTATTCATTGTGAATGTTTTTGAAATTGTATAGGTTTAGCNAACGGCCGTTCCCAATAACCTATCTATGTCTGGATTTGCTTACTAGAGATAGAATTTTGACATTCCTATCTTCAGTAAGCAAATCCAGAGATAGACGGAATATTGAATTCCGCAGTAAATAAAGCCCTGTAGTGAAAGTCCTATAGACTAAAATGGAGAGTAGCAGGGTAGTAATAAACTTTGGACTCGTCTATGCTTAGCAATTGTCTGCAATAATCTTTTTTTTTTATTTCTTATAAAATATAAGGGGTTTTTATCGTCTGCAATAATCTGAGTTGATTAAATATCACCTAAATACAGAACAGGGATTAAAGTAGGTACCTAAAAATAACAGAAAATTAACATGTAGTTAACAACAATTCTATCATTGATACTGTAAGTTAAAACGATGAAAAATACCATTTATTAAAAAACACTTACTTATTGATAGCCTTCCTGAAGATCTCGTTGCCGAGGAACATGGTCATCATGCGGATGAGGGTGGAGCCCTTCCTGTACGAGATCTCGTCGAAGATCTCCGAGATACGTTTGGGGTCGTCGATGGGGACTGACACCTGGAAAAAATAATTTCAGTTATATTATCATCTATGTAATCTAGTCTAACAAACTGCAAATTGAGAGAAAGAATACACTGAAAGGAAACTGCATAGGACTACGAAATAGAAAGTAAGAAATACAATAATGACCGAAATCTTGGCAAGTTGTTTTTATCTATTTTTCATTTCTTATTTCTTATCATATGGCAATTCCATAAACATTTTTTTTTTTATTCAGCTATAGTAGATTAAAGTCTTTAAAATTATTTTTTTGCGAAAAAAAGGGCTCCACGACATAAAAACCCTGCCAATAAAACGGAACAACCAAAACGAAACCACTCACAGGATGCGAGGACTCCAGAGCATCAAGGTTAAGCACCGACAGCATGTTGTCGGCCGCGTAGCTCTTGTCAGCAGTCCAGGTGGGCTCCACGTGGTTGACGGCGACGGACGCCGCGAACGTCGCGAACCCCTCGTTGAGCCAGAGGTCCGACCACCACTTCATGGTGACGATGTTGCCGAACCACTGGTGGGCCAGCTCGTGGGCTATCACCTGGAGAATGGCAAATGTTTAAGGTGATGCTTGTTGGTAAAATCGTTGGAAAATTAGTAAGAAATGCAATAAATGTATGCGTCCTAAATTAAGCAATGAAATGCATTTCTTCTTCTTTTCTTTCTTTTTCTATAATGAAAGTCTTTTGGGACACAAAATGGTGACAAACTTAGTATTTTAAGTTTAAAAGATCAAAGTTTGAGGAAGGGTTTGATTAATTTTTTTGCGATCATAAACTGCCGAGAACTATTTTATCTCCTAAAATATCCAAAAACTAAACATATAAGTCGTACCTCAGCAACTCTCTCCTTATTCAAGAACGAGGACTGCTTCTCATCATAGAGCAGTTCAGTCTCCCTGTAGGTGATGAGACCCCAGTTCTCCATGGCGCCGGCTGCGAAGTCCGGGATGGCTATCATGTCTTGCTTGGGCAGGGGGTACGACACGTTGAACCATTCCTCGAAGTAGGTTAAAGCTTTTGGACCGGTTATTGAAGCGTAGGCTGTCTGAAAGAGTGGATAAATGCATTGGTAAGATTTGGGATAACAGGCTATAAAGAATACTGGCAATTTTAGCATATTGTCCTTGAAGGATGGTGAATGGTGTAGTTATATTACTGCTGCCAGTTAAATCATTTCCAAGTTGAGGTCTGCAGTTGCGCATATAACCTCCAGATCAAAGCTATCCGTTAATCAGGAATAGCTGTTCCATGGTAACTTTACAAGAAGTCCAGATAAAATCTAAATTATGTCTAACACATAAGAGTTCAAAATTATCTGAGACCGATAGGTTCAACTACAATCAAAGTGATAAATAGGTGAACTCCTCAATACCTGATCCATAGCATCATTCCTGGCCCATATCCTGAACTTGGTGGTGGACAGGTCGGCGGGGCTCTGCACGTACGAGAACTTGGACACCACGAAGGCCACCAGGTATGTAGACATGGGCACGGACTTCTCGAACGTGTCCCATAGGAAGTCAGACTTCGGTTTCCTGAAGTGGTAAAAGAGCTCATGAATTAAAAGCTGTATAAAATATGGTTGATTTAGTCTTCATCATTACTCTCCTTATTGTCCCACAGCAGACCTCTTCTCAAACAGAGAAGGAATGATGAACGTGACTTTGTTAATAAAGTCTAATATCATCATCATCATCATCTTCCTGCTCTGTTCCCAATTTTATTTGGGGTCGGCGCAATATGTTTTTTCCTTCCATTTCTCCCTGTCACTCGTCATACTGACATTCACTTCCTTCTTACTCATGTCATCTCTCACGCCATCCATCCATCTTTTCTTTGGTCTTCCTCTCCCTCCACTCAACTAATAAAGTCTAATAATTAAAGCTTAACCTAAGGAACTTCTAAATGAACTTACTTGAAAGTCGTCTCAATTTGTGTCCATGCCCAGAAGTCTTCAATTGCACTGAAATAAATAAAACAAAAGATTTACCACAAACTGAAAGAAAAACACGATAAAACAAGATATTTCCGGCCAGTTTCAGGGGTCCTAGATAAAGTTCTAGATAGCTATCAGACAGATAAGGCCATAGGAAAGAAGTCAAAATTGAAAACATTTCTATGGCGTGATCTTTTAAACTGGTCATTAATATTGAGGATAGTTCATCCAGATACCACCAAGTCAAAAGACCAGAAAAACTTTTACTTCAATCATAAAGACAAACAAAATTACTTACTTCTCCTCAGACGCATTTTCCAAAGGCATGTTAGATATAGCGGTGAAGTCCTTATGGTGTCCAATGGTGATGGTGAAGGTGGCCTTATACATGGGTTCATCGAAGCACGGGAACCCTTTGCGGGCTGATATGGCTTCAAACTGGGTTGCTATCAGGTACCTGGAGATGAAAATACCTGGGTAAGTATGCTTGTATTTGATGTTTCTGTAAAGTTGTCTAATACGCTATACCCGATTTTTTTTTATCTAAGAAGGGGATGGAAAAAACGAACTCTACTTGATCTTAAAATGGAAACCGGGAATGGAATGGAATTGCCGAGGCTGCGGGATTATTGGAAAGAGTTACCGCGGCCCTGGTACAAAAAGGGCTCAAGAACCAACAAAGGTGGGGTTTAGTCAGTAACAGTCTGACGTTCCCGCTGCACCTATAGAGGGAGGAGTCATCTGATGATTTCCCTGCTGAAAAAAAAATTAACACTGATGTATAATTTAGGGATAAAACCTACCAAGTAAGGTGACTAATATTTTCGTTAAGTACCTCTTGTAGTGAACTCAGGAACCACAAAGGAAGGAAGTCATAAGTCAATTAGTAAGCAAACCAACAGACAACTTTATCCTTATAAAGAAAACGTTGGCATTAAGCCAATGAGAGCGACAGCTCACCTTCGTATAGGTATCTATAGCATCGTTTATGTAGCTAAAGCTATTTAAGGTACATACTCTATATTGAGAAAAAGAATAGAAGAAATTAATTAATCCAAATTCTAGCAGATCTTGGCTACAATCAAATAAGAGATCTTAAAATAGGCATGACGACTAAAAAAAATTAATTAGTCTGTCTTTTAGATTATAAAAAAATATTGCGTAAGTACCTACGTATTTTTTCGTTTTTCATCTAAACAGATAATTACGAAGTTATAGACCGTTGAAATTGCGCGTGACGTCACGTCTACGTACGATTTTTGCATAGGCGTGACGTCATAACTCCTGAACTTTAATACTCATTATCTTTGTTATTATTTATAGTATTTCAAAAACAAAAAATACGTGTCCAATATTTTGCAATAATCTAATTACGCACTAAATGGATTTGCTTATTTTTTACCCTGTTGTCATGCCTATTCAAGCCGCAGGTACAGAAACATGAATTACATTATGTTACCTAAACTTTCGCATGTCTTTGGCCCAGGTTCACCGGTTCCACATAAAGTTCTAGATAGTTATCTGACAGATAATGCCATATAAATATTTTTAATTATGACTACTTTTCTACGGCAGAATCTACCAGATAGTATCAGTTAGTGAGAACCTGTAAAAGTAGCCATTAATGTCGCAGATTTAATGTAATTCTGATCAATACTTACTCTTTGACATTCGTCTGCTTATTGACATAAGTACTGATATAAACTCCATCTAATCCCGGCTTCAGGTTCCCATAGAACGGTATCGTCAGCGTATAGTTCTCATTGGCCACTAGCTGCCCATCCAGGGTTATGGTCATCAGGTTGTAGGTGTCGTTGATTTTGGTGCCCATCACCTTGTGGGTTTGAAGACCGGTGACGGCGATTCCATCTTCTGATACTGAGAAGTCTTTGGCGTGGAGCACTATCTTCGATGTCGGTTTTTTCACGTTGAGCTGGGGGCAAAAGAAGAAAGATTGAAGTTAGCTAACTTTGGAAAAATATGGGAGAGATCGGATTCTAAATCTTCTATACATATAAAAATCAAAGTCCTGACTCATTCATTGACTCATCAACGAAGAGTTTAAAACGGTGAACCTTTAAAGCTGACATTTTGCACAGAGGTATCTTAAGATTCTCACCCGAGATAAGAAAAGATTTCCCGAAATTCCCTCGGGAACGGAAAAAAACGGGGTTTTAAGTTTTATGCGGGCGAAGCCGCTGACAGAAGCTAGTTAGAAATAAATCCGTAAAATTTTAAGGTACGATGGAACCTTTTATTTGAATCGGTTGATGGTGGCATAAATACCTATGCATAATGCACTTTCTATCTATTATTTCTCTTACTACGTTCTTTACTGAAAGTTAAATGAATAGCATCCAATTTTCACAAAGCTGCTAATCAAAAATATTCTTCACATTCTAATGTCCTGTACATGACGAATCATAGCAAACGATGTTTTAATGCTAAAATAATCTTTTAGAATGTCTAGAAGGCACAGATCGTCCAACAACCTTCCTACAAGCCTTGACCACTAGATTTCACTACCTATGACAAAAACTAGTTATTTATGCACCTTTTTATATAATCTTTCGTCATCAAAGCTGTTATTTATTTAGTTTATTTTCTTTACAACAAATTATTATTCCTTTGTTGTGATATGAAAGTGTTTATTGCAGAAAATCTTTAGTATTTTGTCAAGGCTGTAAGTCATGCCTAAAAATAAACCTGCGTAGGTTTTTATGGCTATATAAAATTGTTATTTATATGTCATATGTTATAAGAAGATGCTGTTTATGCATTTCAGTGAATCATGTTTAAGTGAAAATATTGCCAAGTTCACAATGCATCTTCTTTTTGGGTCAAAACCTTGTATTTCTTCACAAATTTTATATACGAAAATAATAGCCATTTATGTCTTTGCATGTTTCGCTGGGAAGGACATACGAAAGTTTTCAGCTATGCAAAAAAAATATATACCTACTACCAAAAAGTAGGGGTTACTTTCCACGGTTAACCAAGCTTGAGAGGCAGGTCAAAGATTAACATCGTCAAAAACTTTCCTAGATCCAAACTATCAACAACGATAACTAATTTATTAAGAAACAACTAAAAGTCCCTTCCCCAAGTGAGTAAAAACTTGTTACAAGCTGAACCTTGACTCCTTCATCAATTATTCATAAACGATATAAACAACATTGATATATTGAAGATACTAGCTTTCACGCGCGGTTTCGCTCGCCCCTCTTGGGAACTACTTCGCACGTACTCAGATAAAGATTATAAAATACAGCCTTCCTTGATAAATGGGCTGAATCATTTTTCCAAATCGGACCAGTAGTTCCTGATATACAGCAAACAAACAAACTCTTCAGCTTTAAAATATGTATCACTATACACAGTATACACTATATTATGTATAGCTTCTGCCCGCGACTTCGTACGCGGAACATGTCGCTTATGTCAGCGATAACGGGTCGTCAAAATGAAAGATCTTAAACGTCTGATGTCGAATTCTAAGAGCCCGGGGAAACGACGGGTTGCGCGAGACGATTCGAGATGTTTCAGACTTATCATACCATACCATTGCATTGCATTGACTGCCTTTTTAGAATGTATGGACAACGCCATCTATCGATAAAAGTGAACACTTATCGGAGCTAATTACGCGCGAGAAAGTTACATAAAGCTGTCCGTGTGAAACACAGCGACACCGTCACAAAACGAAGGGCAGAAACAATCGATTTAGATTAAAAACTGACGGAGTTTCATAGACACTTACCCCCCCTTTTTCACCCCCGTTAAGGCAGAATTTCCAAAAATAATTATTGCGTCATTATTAATTTCTAACCAAATAGCCAAATATTAATTTTAATCGAATTCGCTTCAAAACTGACGAAGTTTCATACAAATTTACCCCCTCCTTTTTACCCCTTGAAAGAGCGAATTTCCAAAAAAAATATAGCCTATATGTTATTCTGATATATAAGCTATATGTCTGCCAAGTTTCATCTAAATCCGTCCAGTGGATCCTGAGATTAGCGTGTGCAAACAGACAAACAAACAAACATTCAAACATACAAACAAACAGACAAAAATTTTTTTTCGAATTCTTACTCTTCTTTCAATTTCTAATAACCCTACATATTTTGTTTTGTAAAAATATGAAATGTACAGACACGATTTTTTTACTGTTTTATTATATGTATAGATATAGATAATGAAAGTATATACTATAGATAATGAAAGTTTTTGGGAGATCCCCCGTGACAGAAACAGTTAGGTAAGTAGTTAATGGTTGATGTCATCCATTGATTGGGGGAGGGAAAATATGAGGGTTGTCAACGGACACTTCGAAAAACAACTTTCTATTATCTATTTACATAATTGAAAAGACGTCTGAGATGCTGAAATAAACTTTGTTAAGTAGTTTATTTAACTAAAAACTTTGCCAGATGTCCTATAAAGTTAATGGACCTAAAAGATCTATTTATAGACCTCCTCTCAATATTTATTCACAGTAAGTACACAGTACAGCACAGATACTACCAACTACGAAGTTTGGACTTCCAAATGAAAGATTTCAGGGTCATCTGACACTAGTATGATAAAGAAATATTTGAACGTTGAAAGTCTTTCATTTCTGTGGTTGAGGATATGCTTACTCGCTTATTTGCAACTTCAGCCAATTCATAATTATCAAGTTTTGAAAGTAGCTTTCAGAATAACACGTAACAAAGTATAATGGCGTCCTAGCCGATTGCCAGCCACGACGGCTGTTCTCATATAAGGAGATCAGCCAGCTGCGCAGGACATAATATTATAATGCACAAGCATTTGCGCAGATACAGGTGCACTCCCTATTCCCTCACTCTCATAACCCGATGGGACGGCAATCCGACACCACCGGATGATATACTCGTACTGCACAACCCTAGTCTCACTTAGTTACTACATAATAATAAAACAAACCAACTTGTACTTATTGTAATTCGGAGTTCATTATATTGAAGAGGTCAACGTAGATAAATTTATTGTTTATGTACATAATTCATTAGATATTTCTGTCTGCTATAATTGTTATAAAACCGATAAGTGTTATTTGTGTCCGAATTTCTGTATTTTTATCTTTTAAACTTATGTTAGCTTTAACAGGAAAATGCTTCGGCTAATCTTCTTATATATAAAAATGAATCGCTAAATGTGTTGGTAAGCGCATAACTCAAGAACGGCTGGACCGATCGGGCTTATTTTGGTCTTAAAATGTTTGTACAGATCGAGGGAAGAGAAGCTAGTTAAGTATAGATATTCCCCGCGGCCGTACCCGCGTCGCGTGGGAACTATTTCATGCACCCGGATAAAGCAGCCTGTACAGCTATCCTCTCTCCATAAATGGGCTTAACACAGACAAAAAAAACGGACCAGTTGTTCCTGAGACTAGCGCGTTCCAGGACACAAACAAACTACAGATTTAGAACTAATAATATGAGTGTGTACTAGTATTATGTAAAAAAAACCTTGTCTGAAGTTCTGAAGGTAGTTTGTGGTGAAACAAACACAACTGGATATAACCGATCCACATAGAGGAAAACCTTCGAATTGGTTTGTCATTCCTGTCGAGTGCAGGCGCGCTACTGCGAATAGCAACTAGCGAGCGATATGTCGCAGACAAAATATTAATAAAACAAATACGCAATCTTTCTAATACCCATAACTTATAATTTTAGGTTTTCAAGATACAAAGCCGTACCGTGTGTAATTAAATCATTTTGTAACAAAACTCAAAAGTCTTGCAATCTTGCAATAAGATTTTAGATTAACATTATTTATTAATTTTTATATCTACTATCATATTTGTGCTACTATATCCAATTGTAATTTCCACACACTACATTGTATTGTTTTGAAGTGGCTGCCTATTCGGCGGCGTCGAGACGCCCACATTCTTTCTTTTCTTTACTCTGTGCTTCACAATCCTCTCTCTCCATCTTATCTTCGGGAACGTTTTGAGTTCCTTGTTCCCAGAGGCAAACCTTGTCGCTCTTCTTTATCTCTTCATCTTCGAGTCCCTCCCCATACTTCAAGCCGCTATGATGGATCATTCACTGTTCGTGCCGTGAGACTTTGGAATTCTCTTCCGCATACTATACGCGAAAGTTCATCGTTGGATGTATTTAAGAGACGAATTAGGGAACACTAACATGACATTTGTATTATTGTATTGTATTTGTATATATTATATCATGTATAATTTATTAAGTTATTATATAGGTGTATATATATATATATTTATTATAGTAAATTTAAAGTAAAAGTTGCACATTCAATTTGCCGTACCCGCATCGAATCACTCTATCACTCCAGGTTGGCTGTAAGAGAACCCAATACTGGGTTAAGCTCGCCATTGTACATGACCTCTCTGTTTTATATGTGTGTATATATACTTGTGTGTGCAATAAAGAATAATAATAATAATAATTGCCCCGCAGGGCATCTGAGGCGGATGACGGGGAGTAGCGACCCCGCGGGTACCGAGTGCTCCAGGGAGAGTATACTGTCCCTCACCTCTGGCTTGCCGGAGTGAACCATGACGGGGGACGGGTCTCCCGCCTCTGGCTTGCCTTCATTGGCCGTCCAGAGTGGAGTCGCTAGAGCAGGGTTAATAGCCCTGTTCGGAGGGTGGGTGCCTCGTGGTAAGTGGCGAGTGGGCCAGAGATGCTGGACAAGCGCGTGATCTGAGTTTAAAGTCCAGCGAGGCATCTTCANATACTGTCCCTCACCTCCGGCTTGCCGGAGTGAACCATGACGGGGGACGGGTCTCCCGCCTCTGGCTTGCCTTCATTGGCCGTCCAGAGTGGAGTCGCTAGAGCAGGGTTAATAGCCCTGTTCGGAGGGTGGGTGCCTCGTGGTAAGTGGCGAGTGGGCCAGAGATGCTGGACAAGCGCGTGATCTGAGTTTAAAGTCCGGCGAGGCATCTTCACCCTTCAGCCGCTCACGTCCCTGTTGCCCTCTTGTTGCAATTCTCGCGACTAGTTCCCGGGGGCCCAGTAAGTGAGTTGGCGAGTCTCCGCCTGCCATTTTTACATGTATTCACTACATTGTTATCGGCAGGTGCCATAGTTCCCATAGTTTCCCATATCCATAGTCTAGTCTAGTCCATCAACATCCTATCACAATAGCCCAATTAGTGTATTCCATATTTAGCAATAGTTTAGCACAGAACCGGGGATTGTCCTTGGGTACATTTATATAGTGTATACGGGGATAATCGTCGGTTTTGTGCCACCATCTCATTAAAGTTGTCTTAAAAGGGCTTCAGCGTGTTGGCTTCGGCCCCACGTTCGCCCTCCAAAAATCCGGGACTCTATAGTCCCGTGGTCTGGAAGAGACATACAAAATAATAATTGTACTGATCAATGAGTTGAATATTTATTTATTTATTATTAAACTCATACAATTTGTCAGCGTAATCGTATCAAACACTGCCTATCAACATCTAGGCACATACGTGGATATATTCTCGACAATACGTCGCATGACTGATTTCAGTCTCTGATGACGGCAACACTATGACACAATACGCTCGAGTCTAGGTGAAGGCGAACCAAAAACAACATGGTTAATTGCCTGCTCCTAGCAGACGCAGTTATATACTATCTCATGATCTAAGAGTTGTCTGTACTGAATAAAATAAAGAGGAAACATCTGTTTATTTGTACCTTAAAGGCTCCGAAACTATTGGACCAGTTTGAAAACTTCTTTCGCTGTTGGGAATCTAGGCTATATTTTGGTATGGGTAGTAGATCCACGGGACGCGGGCGAAACTGCAGGGAATTCCTTGTTTGCGTATGAATATAATTTCAGACTCCTCTTCAAGAGTTTCAGGCCTGTTCTTCTCCATGACACCAACTTGGAATCTACTCGCGATAACACTCGGGTTCTGTGGAAACTAATTCCCGTACCCGGACAAAATAGATCCAATGCCATCCGGGGATAGTGTAGCTTCCCAAAAGTGAAAAAACTTTTCAAATTAGTTCATTAGTTTCGGAGCCTAAGAGTACAGAACAGACGACAGCAGGTCAACGTATCCGAATCTGTCAAATTTTACCAATCGTCATTAACCTTCCAGTATCGTGGTAAGGTTGAAAATCTATTGCAGCAATTTGACAGACTGTGGTAACTTATATGTCGTCTGTACAAAAAATCTTCACAATAATTAATTGACATTGTAAAAAGTAAATTGTCCCTACATCATTTAGAGCCAGACTTCCCTGCTTCTTATAGCAATTCTACACTTTTGTAACATAACTGATTTTCAACAAAGCATTCGAGCATTTCTAAAAGGTAACATAAAGCAAATAACTAGTTTTATGTAATGCATAAATATCAGGGTTAAGTACTAGTTGTGTAACTAATAATAAAATACAGAAATTAATACCTAGCCAAACTGAGGCTATCAAATCTATCTTATTAATTGTCTGTACGCAATCCTTGCTTGAATGAAAGCGAAAGCTACATATCTATTTGTTTTTTTTGGATGCTATACAACTGAACATATTTTTATTATAGAGGTAATCTATACTAATATTATAAAGCTGAAGAGTTTGTTTGTTTGTTTGTTTGAACGCGCTAATCTCAGGATCTACTGGTCCGATTTGAAAAATTCTTCCAGTGTTAGATAGCCCATTTATCGAGGAAGGCTTTAGGCTACTTTTTATCCGGGTGCGCGCAGTAGTTCCCTCGGGAAAGCGGGTGAATATTCAATATTTGTTATAGCACCAACAGAATAAAAGATGCAATATTGCAATTGTACCCAATCGGTTTGTTCCAGCCAAAATCTACAGCCCAGGAAAAGTAAATACATATTTTATTAAATTCGATATTGTTAATCGATTTGTATACTGATGTTAATTTAGTTACACTTCACATCTGATTTCTGAATTAGTTATTTCATGACAAACCTTAAGTACGCTTGTCAAGTTAAATTAGAGAGCAGTATAAAATATGATGCAGTTGGAAGGAAAGTTTCGGAAAATAAGTACCCTTTTTTAAGAAATTAGGCCATTATTAATGAAGAAAACTACTAAAAGTAGGTACCTACTTCTAAATTGACTTCTTTAAAACTTATCTTTATCAACTTTAATCCCGACTCTACTGACAAAAAAAAACTTCCCTAAATCACACAATTGCATTGGATTATGAGACGGAAAAAACAGGAGTGCACCTGTGTCTGCGCAAAAGCTTGTGCACTATAATATGTTCTGTGCAGTTGGCTGATCTCTTTCAAGAACAGCCATTATTAAATTAACTATTATATCTAGTTATTTCTTAGGTCAAAGACATTTCACATGCCAATATGAAATAAAATCACCAGCAAAAACAGCTTTTGAAATTCAAAAAAGGTTATCGACCGTCATATGCATGCATAGCCAAAACTATTTTTATGCAAATTCTTTGACACCGTTCGTAACGGTAATGGCTATTGTCTATGAATAACTCTAGAAGCCATAGAGTTGCTTATGAAATTTTGTAACAAGTTATATATAATATGATGGGCATACGGCAAAGACTATCATACGGTATTGATCCAAATGATAAATAATAGGTCAAACGTTTTGGTATTAAATATTTATAAACGATTAGCTTTTTATTAAGTTGGATAACTTAAACATAACCAGTGTGAACGGTAAATAAATACTTAGATATTAAATGGATTGTTTTTATGTTTGCATCTATTAAATGTTTGTTTATTTATGAATGAATCAATCTGCATAATTTTTGTCTTGAATATTGTATGAAGTATATTTTTCTAACTTGGTTTAACTAAAATAAAGGGCAATATTCAAATAGTACCTACAAAAACACTTTCGTAACAGGGAGAGCCTGAAGCCTTTTCTTTTGAGAAATCAAAAACTACTACAGATAGGTATCTCCTTTTAAAATCCTGGCCGTTTTGTGAATTAAGGCGAGTGCTAGTATGTAAACAGAACTCAAAAAATGTGTAAAAAATGCAACTTTTTGAAGTAAAATTATCAACTTGCTCTTTTAATTGTCTTATGAATGACTTATAAGCATACCTCGGTGCATTATGATTCATAGTTTTATGTGGTTTTATGACTATGCCCAGTAGGTAACTATTTAACTCAAGCAGGTCAATCAATATGAAAACGTACTGAAGTGTATCAAGACATTAGTATTGAATGCAATATATAGTTTAGTAATGAAATGCAAGAATTTTAACATTGCTCATGTAAATGTATGCTGCTTGAATGTATTGAGATTTAATTGAATGTTTTTAATTTGTGCTAAGGATCCAGTTTGATGCGGGCTTAATTTTTTTTTAAATTTTTACCTACAGATTGTCACGATTTTTCTAAACACACACTATCCTGAAGTAATCTATACTAATATTATAAAGCTAAAGAGTTTGCTTGTTTTTTTGAACGCGCTAATCTCAGGAACTACTGGTGCGATTTGAAAAATTATTTCAGTGATAGATAGCCCATTTATCGAGGAAGGCTATAAGATACTTTTTATCCGGATGCGCTGAGTGGTTCCCACAGGACACGGGTGAAACCGCTGGCAGAAGCTAGTTTCATATATATTTTATCGGGGCACGGGATTAAGTTCACCCGGGACGCGGATGAAACCGCGGGAAAACAGATCCATACCTAGTAACGTAATAAGTATGAATCTGCGTTATGTTTGTAAAAGCGTTTAAATTTTTATATTGCCAACATACAATTTTAACGGCCAGTTTCAGAGGTGCCACAAGAATGTTTTAAATTTTTACTACTTTTCTATGACATTATCTGTCAGATAGTTAACTAGAACTTTATGTGGAAGTTGTGAAACGGTATCTAAAATCTATACTAATATCATAAAGCTGAAGAGTTTGTTTGTTTGAACGCGCTAATCTCAGGAACTACTGGTCCGATTTGAAAAATTCTTTCAGTGTTAGATAGCCCGTTTATCGAGGAAGGTTATAGGCTTTTTATACGGGTACGCGCAGTAGTTTTCACGGGAAAGCGGGTGAAACCGCTGGAGGAAGCTAGTGTTCAAGAAACTTACCAATATATCAACAACGCCGTAGAAACTGAAGTTGTTGCTAGGTTCGATGTCGAAGGCGTACTTGAGGTCGTAGTGCACGGGCGCCACGTTGCCTGGCAGCAGGTACTCGGCGCTGCACGCCGCGTGCAGCACGGCCGCGGCAGCTAGGGTGTGCAGCCAACGCATTCTACCTGCTGGGGAACACAGACATTAATAATAATAAAAAAAAACCGGCCATGTACAATCGCGGTCATTTATGCACTAGCAACTGTCAAACCTTCGCAATTTTGCAGTGTAATACATTGCCTGAACTCAACGGATCCACCGGTTACACTAACAACTATTATACGGCTAAATTGGGAACGTTGGCGAATTGGTAGTGCATTAATGAACCCGTATCGTATAAGTCAGACTCGCACATGATGGTTTCCTACAAAATAACCCACCACCCACGTATGTTGTCGGGGAGTCCCCTAAAGTGCGTAAAGAAAGATGTGGAAAGCTGCAAACTCGAAGAAGATGTCCAGGACAGAGTGAAGTGGAAGAAGAGGATATGGAAAGCGGACCCCGTCACCAGACGGGACAAACGCTAGGAAGAAGAAGAAGAAGATTATAAAAGCGGCAACATAAATACATAATCTGTGGAAACTACAGGTCTCTAGCTATCATGGTTTTTGAGACACAGCCTGGTAACAGACGGACATTGAAGTTTTAGTAATAGATAGGATCTCAATTTACCCTTAGGTACGCAACGGCACGGTTCATTTGTAGTATTTATTAGCGAATAATATAAACAAACAGCTAATGGTATGAAAACAACCCTTATGACGGCGACCATGGCCGCGTTACCACCCGCAGTTCACAGTAATGTACCCACTTATGTACGTACAAACACACATATCACATAGATCAATATTAAGTACACTGCTTTATGTAAGCATGCAGTTCGGTACAAGGACGACGGTGTTTATGGGTTATGGTTGTTTATGGTGGTCGGAATTTTCTTGAAAGTTTTATTTTTAAATTTGGCTAAATTAAGTCGGTTGATTTGATAGATCTATATCATCATCTACTGCGTACCTACAGTTAAAACGTATTTTTTGTGAGTTTTCTATTGTAAACATAGTTTAGATTAGACTACAATTATTATAATTAAACTAGCTTCCGCCAGCGGTTTCACCCGCTATCCTGTGGGAAATACTGCGCGCACCCGGATAAAAAGTAGCCTATAGTCTTTCTGACTGAAATAATTTTTCAAATAGGACCAGTAGTTCCTGAGATTAGCGCGTACAAACAAACAAACTCTTCAGCTTTATTATATTAGTATAGATTCCTAGTGAGATGAGAATTTCTGTCGTATAACTATCCCTAGGGATAAAACTACTTATATTACGGCTTTATCTATCTTACTGTGACATAATATATACCATACCTATGGTCTGTTCGCGATAGGAATAGAAAGAAGTTTAATAAGGTTCTTTTAGGCGTCCACTTTAAAATAAAATTACAACAAAAATGATTACACTCCAGATTGATGTGGAAAAAATATAATTAATTTAAATAACAGCCGTCACACTTAATTGTACATATTTAAACTATCAACTTCCTGAAATTACAAGATTTCCATTTAATATCATTTATTTTGACATACTGTTGTCTTGTCGACGTTAAAAAAACCTAAAAGAAGCAGGGGTAGAAAGTACTGGGAATGTTTTCACGTCACTGTCAATTTTCTCAGACAATCTCATACCAAGTCACAAAATTTATAAAATCGAAAATTTTCGTTTAGTTAATTTGTGGAATCATAAAGCAAGGAAAATAAAATATTTAATTTTAATAGCAGCTACCACGCATAATTATTCTTATTTAACCTACCGGTCGGTATTATGAGATTATAGGGCTTTCATTTAATATTGTTTTTTTATAATATTCTGTCGATGACTAAAATGTAAAAGAAGCAAAAGGTTTTGACGTATTTCTACCAAAACTAAAATCTTACTGTATTCTGTATTCCCTTCATAAACTATTGCAGTACGTGAATTTTTCATTTTGGGAGGTTTTGTCAAATATGATCTGCCAAATTGTGTAAGTACGCCTTTTCTCGTTATAAATGAATTTTCGTGATTTTGTTGTTTATTGTGACTGTTATTATGGCCCGAATTAATAAATCGTTTAAATTAGAGGAAGTGAAGCGGTAACTTCCTCAA
>NWSH02000081.1:5036723-5052667 GCA_002382865.2 Heliothis virescens | reverse complement strand
TCATCATCTCCCTGCCCTTATCCCAATCTATTTGGGGTCGGCGCAGCATGTTTTCTTCTTCCATTCTCTTCTATTTGCCGTCATCTCACAAGTAACATTCTTCCTAGCCATATCGACTTTCACGCAATCCATCCATCGTTTCTTTGGTCGTCCCCTTCCGCAATATCCATCTACATTCATACTCAAAACCTTCCTCACAACATGATCCTCACTTCTCCGCATCACATGCCCATACCATGCCAGCCGGTTTCCGCATAATTTTTCGGTTACCGGTGCCACTTTCAAACTTCACTCGATCCATTCGCGTAACACCACACATTCCTCTTAACATTCTCATCTCTGCTGCATGCAATTGTCTTTCATTCATCCCTTTTGTGGGCCAGCACTCTGATCCATACAGGACAGCAGGTCTAACCATGGTCTTGTAGACCTTCCCCTTAAGTTTAAGGCGATGATCAATCAAATCACTGCGTTACTCGTACTATAACACAGTAAATGCCCAGGAGGATTATTCTGTACCATCTGACTGAACTTTTATGTCTTTCTCCATAGTTGCCTGTCTTCCAAATATTTTAACGTATTTTTTTGGGAATTGACATCATCCGATGATATCATTATAAAAGACCTGCAAAATATTTAAATATAAAATCACACAGTAATCTGCATCTTTTGCATCTGACTGCTAAGATATGACCCATGGCTAACTTTGACGATATTTAAGTACAGACAAATCAAATCAACCTATCCGAATCTGTAAAATTTTACCAATCGATCATAAACCTTCCGATATTTTGATAAGGCTGAAAATCCATTGAAGAAATTTGACAGATTGACCTAGATTGATGGTCTGTAACTAAAACATAAGGATTGTCGATTTTAAATGACGGCTAATATAGCCTTCAATACCCAGGCTCTGAAACACAGTTAACTATAAACAAATATTATTTACAAAAAAAATAGAAAAATATTTCCATAACACGAATATTTATCTCACAATGCGGGAATCGAACCCGCTTCACTAGTGCAGTATTCAGGTCGCTATAGATATGTGTAACATGTCGTAGGATATATTGCAATATTAGACAATCATTAGTTTTTATCGATAGGTAATTATACCCGCACTACCGGCATTAACGGTAACAGTAACGCGTGGCCGTGAGGATCGCAATTACCTATAGGTACCTACTTATTTAGCTATATAGGTAGGTATTGTTCAGCTTTTACATAATATAACCATTATTTTAGTATTTCTTTACCTATCAAACTAATTTAGTAGGTAGTATGACGAACATTTTTGTGTAGTTTGTTTAGGCGCACACAGCAAATACTCTTCGATTACAAAAAATGATAAATTAATTAACTGTCGTGAATTGGCTATTTCGTATAAACAGTTACCAAACGACACGATCCCTTTTAAAACTGTATGCATCGTTAGGGGCCGTGGTTAAAACTGTCAGAAGTAGGTATTTTTTTTTTTGGTATGAAATCATAATAAGTAAATGCTCCCCTCCCGCTGTGGGTGCAGTGCAGCGTGAGGAAGTTTCAGGCTTTTACTGAAACTAAAACCCACCGTGTTCCTTCGGGAGCCCTTTGTGTACCAGATCTGCGGTAACTCTTTCGAACAATCCCTTGGCCCCGACAGGCTCTGGCCCTAGTGGGCCCCGCAGGAGTTTGCTGACTCTCTCTGAGGAGCGCGTGGAACAACGGGCGCCGCCAAAAATAAAATCCTCTTAGGTAACAAGTTATTTCGATTCGTCAATATCGTAATAAAAAGAAAATATACTTACAATGTAGGTAATTTGTTACACAATTTATTTAGTCCGGTATGTTGGTGACAAAAACGGTACATTAGTGAAGAGAGGAAAACTGCAAGCGTTTTGTTAGGCAATGCCAAGCGCAGCGCTCAGTTGTGTAATGAGTTTTCGACATCCACTTTACTTGTTGTTTTGTGAGCAAAATGTTACTTAGTATACAGGTAAATGTGTAGTTGAGTTTCAGGTTCAAGTTTCAAAAGAAGTTGGCTATGTACTCATACAATAATTTGATGCTTGTCACATTAATGTCATGTATTACTGACTGTAGAACGCACAGGTTCAGTTCCGGTTCTGGGTTTTTTTGCCCGTTTTAAAATAAAAATTCCTACAATTATTAATTTAAATAAATAGGAAATTTCTCAGAGGAAATAAAACCAAATAGTTGATTGCAATGATTTATTTATCAAAATTTGCAATTTCTATAATAATCATTTTAATTCTATACAATTCAATTAAACTAAACTAAACCTTAGGTAAGTCAAACAAAAACTTTGATTCCTAACCATGTTGAGTTTCAAACAATATTTCATTATTTCTATACAATTTTTAACTTCTCATCAAATGAGATCTCATAATTACTCGAAATAAATTGATGATACTGTTACCCTTGGGTAAACTATACATTTACAATCTAACATTAAAAAGTTATAGAAAAGACAAAACCGAAATCTGCTATTGAGCACACTCATTTCTTCTAGGTATTTTTTTTTACTATGTATGAAATGGTATCAAACCTATTTTAGCGAGACCTACATTATAATTATAATATCGAATGTTTGAAACACAACGACACCATTACACAAAGGGACAGTCACAATACTACCTTACAAATCTATAGTTAAATTCTAGCATTTTCTAGAAATATTTCTAGCTTTCTCGTTCAACGAGATAACTTATTTGAAACTAAAACCTTTTCAATTTAGAATTTTAAGGCATTTTAATTCACCTCAGTATTTAAACTGTCCCTTACCACCAAATCTCCACTAGAAATAATACTTATTGCGATCAAAAACTAGTATCTAATTTAATTCTACTTCTATAAAATATAATTCGAAACACTGATACAACCCTTTTGTATTTTTGCCAGTAAACTCAATTGCAAAATATAATCATGTCACCTTTTCGACAGCACATCCATTTGTAGAACTTGAAAAAAAAAAATGCGTGGATAAACCTTTAAATATATATTGCTCACACTTCAGTACAGACTTCATAAATATAGAAAATATATTATTATCAGTAAAATACAAAATATTGTGTAAGTAAAATTAATCTCAAAAAATTGTTTGAACACATTATTGCGCGATGGTACAGCATTTGTCTGATGGCAAAGATTCGGTGGTTCTAATTTCTATTGTCATGAGTGAATATAACCAAAATTATTGTAATAGGATGAAAGTGTATGAAAAAATCCCATGAAAAGTATTTTCACGAGTTTATAATATTATAAAAATTCTTCACTTCAAATAAAAAAATAACGTAAGGATGATTTGTTAGTACTTTCTAACGATTTTAAAATAAAAAATCCTGTATTGTATGATTGAAGTTTATTAAAAAAATGCACAATATGTTGGGAACATAATCATTGTTCATTCTTTGGGTAGCCTTATAGTAATGTTCAATAATAAAAAATAAAATTCCTGAAACCATATATTTACAGTTTCGTTACCTAAATATTAATCTAGCACACTTGGACATGTTAAGGACTAGAAATAAACATAATTCTTGAAACCACATTAAATACATAAGGCGTCATTATTTTTATAATTATATAACATTGTACATTTCAATTAATTGCGAAGACAATTTTAATAAATTTAAAAATAAATTGAATTTTGCAGATTAATTCAGCATCTAAAACATGCTGAGGTGGAAAATCCACAAAACTGAGTTTATTTTTTTACACAATTCTTGCCTTATTGTATGAAATATACAATTAATAGTCCAAAACATGCCCAATATAAAGTCAGTGGATAAAAGATAAAATAATTCAGCAAGATAAAACCGCATACATAATAATATTATGTACAACACATTGCCGTTATAAACTTGTCTTTTACATCTAATCATTATATATCTATTTACTATATTACATTTTTATGTATTCTAATTTGTTTTACGGTGGAGTTTGTTTTGGGCTATAATTCGAAGACTCTCACGCTGACAAGTGATATGATTCATATTGACAAATAGAGAAAATTCCATATACATGATGTAATAATTGAACTTAGAGCTAGTTGGGTCAGTAGAACACAATTAAATTGATCGAGCTGATTGATTGAATGATTCCAACTTCTCTAAAAAACCTTGTGTATTGCTTATAGAAGGGTACATTTTGTATGATCTAATTAAATTTTAATACATACACAATCAAATTACGAAAGTAGGTTCGCAAATCAGAATGAGAAAATAAATGACACAATTTAATTAATTCAATTAAATAAAGTTATTCTTACAAGCACGATTTAGACTATGTTGTATATATTTTCGATTATAATTACGAATAGTAGCTCAAAACAGACTCCACGAACAATACTTACAAATCGGACGACGGCTTACAAAGTCTAAATGACTCGACGCCGCTTATTTACCGGTATAAATATAAAGACACAAATATTTCGCACACACTTGTTTAAAAACGTAAATGCACAAAATATGTGTCACTTTATATCTTTACAATAAGAGTGCTTACTCCTTAGTATGATAACATTCTTTTTTGTATGCTCCATCTAAGGCATTATCTGGCTTTGCTTAGGACTTGAATATTTATTTAGGTAGATATTCTGTAGACATTAGTTTGGTGATCGACTTATGAGTGAAACTATGGTTTGTGCTTTGGCAAAGTCAGGCCGTACTTTTATCATAGTAGAAACAGAGGAAGTGTATGAGTGCACCATAGTATCTATTTATTAGTACACAAATTCACAGATAGATCTTATGGAAATCCTCAATTACTAGACAGCATTTAACACAAAACCTTAGTATAGTCTCATATAGCATATAGTCTCTAAAGCCAGATATATCAGCATACCTCCTTTTTACATGATGATGCAGCGCTTGTTGTCGTGCGCCGGCGCAAGCGGCACGGCGATGGGGTCGGTGGGGGCCGACACGGGGGCGGGGCTGGGGGTGGACGTGCTGGGGGCCGGCTTGAGGCACTCGGGGTCGAAGGGCTCGGGGGACGCTACTGGGGCGCACAGCGGCAGGTCGGTGTTGATGCCCACGATCTGAGGATAAAAATATAGAAGTTTAGGTGGTATTTTAATTTAGTAAATATGTTGGGGTTCTAGTTTAACTTGGTGGCCGCTTGGTGGCGGCGCCGCCCAGCTCTGCGACTTAGTACTTACGGGAGCATTCCGCCTGTGCGTGGCGGGCAGGCTGGCGGCGGCGCGGCGGAAGGGCTGCGCGAGGCGCTCCAGCACCCGCATGCGCTTGCTGGCGCCGAGCTCGGCAGCCTCGGTCGCCAGCTCCACGTCGTCGTGCTCCGGCTTGCGCTTGCGACCCACAACTGTGCCTGTAGGACGGCTGGTGGAATCCGACAGCGGGGATGTTACTGGAATAAAAAAAAATACACTTTTAGTTCTACAGAATCAATTGGGGATTTTTTTATATTCAAACTACGCGGATGAAACCAAGTAGAAACAGGCAAAATTATTTAAAAATCCACTCACCACTAGTACTATTCGTGGAGCGCCCACTCCTGTTGGCGGTGACGTGCCGGAGCGACATCTCCTTGAGCGGCTTGTAGGAGGAGCGGCCGCGGATGCTGCGCAGGCCGCGCAGGTACGAGCTGTCGTCCAGCGGCGCCTCCTCCAGGAACGAAGACGTCTCGGTTATGTCCATCTCCATTGTTGTGTTGTTGCCTGGGAGTATAGAAATGTAAATGAAAATATGAGTATTGGGTGATTTGATTGGAAGGAATGAAGGTAATAGGTTTATTTTGTTTGATTCTATAATATCGAGAGGATCAGAAGCATTTACTATGAATAGAGGATTTTAATAAGGCCAAAGAAAATGTTCCAAAGATTACAATCTTACACTGAAAGTTCCTTTTGATGTATTCAGAATAACTGATCAAGTTTTGTTAAAGTAATACGTTCCCTGAACTTCGGATAATTGCATTACCATTTTTCACTACAAAAATTGCAATAGTAGCTCAAAACCCTTCTTCAAAACTGCGAAACAACTATTATTATTAACCACATAAAATAGTATATAATAATTCTCACCAGTATAGTTAGCCTGCAGTGAAGTGTTGGTCTGATCAGCCAGACGCATGCTGCGGCGGTAGGGCGACACCTTGACGCGAGACTTGGAGAAGTTGGTGTCCGTCTTGCGCGACTCCTCGCCTGCAACGTGTCGTCACACTACACATAACCTTACCGCATCCCATACACACGAGACGGGGGATGACTTAAATGATATTAATTTTGTAAATAAGTTAAAATCACTTTTACACGTCAACTTTTCTATAAAACCGAGATGAAGTTGGTATTTTCTAGAACAATCACCGAAACCCAAGGGTCACAGTCTCTTTCATAGTCCAAACATGCATTAACTACGCCATGGATGCAATGTAGGATAGTGTCTAAAATTATCATTTGAAGAAAGTGTCATACAAGTTTGAGTCGACCTGTCTGATTGCTTGGCAAGCGTTCGTCGGTTTTCGTTGAATGAAAATATCTAAATCATCACCTGCCTAGCTTTTTCGAAACTATGTTTGGGTTGGCTTCCAGTCTGAGTCAGTCCGACACCCCTTGGCAAGACTGGTGTTCGAAATTCGGGCTTCTGACTACCCGAAACGACTGCCAAAGATAGACAGCCCGGTCCCACCAATTTAACATGTCTTCCGAAACACGAAATCACTCGTCCTGACAAGATGGTCACCATTTTCGAACTGCCCACAACTTTTTATTACTTAAAAAAACACATATTAAACTTACCCTCATTATTGGGCACTTCGAGCGTAACTTCCACCACATCATCTTTTTCTTTCTCCTCTTTAGCAGCATCTTCATCTTTTTCATCTACCTTCTCCAGTGCATCCTGTGACTTCTTCGGCGAGTCTTTCTTAGGGTCTGGTTTCTTCCCCTCCTGGGGTTTGGGGGAGTTTGAGGAACGAAGGCGTCTGTCTGTAGCGGGTGTTGCATCTTCTTTGAGTTTCAGTACTTTGTCTTTAGGCTGCAAATAGTATGGAATGATGATAATTTTTTATTTAATTTTGGGGTGCTGTGTGGTGTGTAGTTTATTGGAATGTGTAAAAATAAATAAAAGGATTATATTGAACTAGTATAGATAGATGTCTACTGTGATTGACTTTCTCTAATGAAGTGTTTTGACATCCGAAATTCTATGACTTATCAATGCCCTTTACATGCATGTGATTTGTAAAAGTAGGTGTTAAGTTGCTTAAAAAATTTGGTTCCTAAATGATTGTGTTTTTACTTTATCCATTAATAATAAAATATTTGAAATGTTGAAATTTTATGTAGTATTTTGAGCTGTTTAATAAAAATATCCTCCACCTTTTACCATTTACCTATATGAAATATCTTACCCACATCATTATGTACATAGTATTTACAGTAAATTATCATATCTAATACACAATTAGGTCAGTGGTGTTAGTACGATCAACATGTGCAAGTTAACACACATTGTGCAGAATGTTAGCTGTGCAAATATGCACAACACCGCTTTGAGTGTGGCAATTATAATGTCTTTTACAGTATTGTATAATAAGCAGTAATTTTAGCAATATTGTGATTTGACAAAAACAGCCCTCTTGCTAAATGCATTGTATAATATTTAGATTTTTAAGGTCTAAATATTATAAACATAAACTTACTAGTTTATTCTCTTTTTTTATGTGTTTTTCTCAAAACAGGATAGTCTATTTATACAGTTATGGGAGTCGTAAAAAATTGTTATCACTTTATAATCTTGATGTAGATTGAGATAACAGTTATTTTTCACTCATAATGAGAACATTTAGAATGTCAAGGTCTTGTCTAGCTGTTCTTTATCTAAACACCAAACATATCTTATATTTATTAAACATTTTAAACTTAAATATCTGTAAATAACTGCATTTATCGCCACACTCATAAAAATATATTCATAACACAGAGAAGTAAGCAAATGAAGTGCTCATGTCATAGCTGCAGTCGACAGTCAATATAATTAACCAAACCATTCATAATTGCAATAAGAATCAATGTTCTCTTTTTCAAGAATTAATTTAGTCTTTGCTAAAAATCACAAAGCGAACACTGGGCATAATTTTATCAATGTTGACATATAACAAAATAGTGATTCAAAAGTCCTTTCTTATTAGGAATGTTAATTAACCCGTCTTCATGTGTACAGACGACAGCACATCAAGTTACCGCAATCTGTCAAATTTCTGCAATCGATTTTCAATCTTATCACAATAGGGGGTAGGTTAATATTCGATTGGTAAAATTTGACAGATTCGTATACGTTGACCTGCTGTTGTCTGTACAAGGACTGTCATTTTTTTGTCAACATGTCTAATGTAGCCTAATTTAAGTACATAGAGCACTCATTCGTTCACTCCTCCATGACACACATATGCATTGCCGCGACTTACTTCGTCCGCTTCCTTGTCCGGCTTGTCGGACGCGGGGCGGGGAGTCTCGGGCGTCCGCGTCGCTTTCACCTTTACCAACAACGCTATTAGTTAGTTAGGGGATGGACAAACAATTATTATGTCTTCTTATGAACTGGCAATTATGTATATGAACATGCAATAAAAAAATCTCTAAAATAAAATAAGTTTCGGCTGGGTAATTGCTAGTTCACAGTAAGATATGCAAACAAAAAATGACACCACAAAACGAAATTATCACCAGAAACCAAATAAACAACTAGATTCTAAGAAAAATAATCATACACCTCTAAGAATGTGACTATTTCTGATCATGAAGAATATCATTAAGTTTCTGACGGTATTGTCACATAAATCGACAGAAATCGGTTTAGTAGATTAAGGAACCTGCACCAACCATCAATGTTACTATCACACTCTTATTTAGTCGATTTGTTAATCGTATGTCAAAAAATCGACTAAAACATTGAAACAAAAAAAAACGATTAAAGAAAAACGAAAAAGCACAACAGGTACCGAATGAAGGTACCTGTGATCGTCGCGTGAGACTCCTACTGGGGCCGTTCTCTGGCGTCGGGACTTCGAAACAGTCTCCGTCAGAGGTGTCTTCGTACGTCAGCTCCGGGAACAAATCGTCTTGATCGTTGTCATCAATGACGAGCATTACGTCATCGTCCTCCGAGTCCGCACTCACCGTTCCGTTGAGAACGTCATCAGTCCCGTTCGTACCGAGCGTGACGTCAGAGACCCCATTGTGTGCTAGCCCTCGCCCGTTCTGTTTTGTCTTTGTTGGCTCTGGTTTTTTGGCGTCCGATTTATCCGGCTGGAATTTTTAAATTTTGAATAGTACCAAAAGCAAAGCATGAACAAAGTTGTTGATATTTTTACAGATATGTACAGAAAGAGGTAATTGCGCGCATAAAAAAATAAACAGCATGACAAAGAGCCAGGTTTCAGGGGGGTATAAAAGCAGGAATTATAAAGGGTAGGACAATGATGGTTGGAACACGTTTTGAAGAGTGAGGGGCAAAGGTTCCGGTGTGTGGTTTGGGTTAAAGAGCTGATGAATGAGGAAGGTATTATACAAATGAATGGCAACTAATAGAATTTTTAGACTACTGCAGAATTTTTAAGACTACTGCAGTTTTTTCTAATATTCAACCAACAAAACTATTGAATAAAACTCTCTGACTATATTTACACTAATTTAAGTCAACAAAGCATTTAAAAAAACTAACAACCAATCCTACTAGTACTAGTAATCAAAATCAAGGTACCTTTGCAGTTTTATCTTCTTTGCTAGCTTCTGCTTTACTCTTCTCCGGCTGTGGTTCATTCTTCTTTGCTTCTTCTTTAGTCTGCTTCTTATCTGTACTCTTGTCTGGTTTATCTGCAGCTTTCTTGTCTGCTGCCTTATCTTGCTTCTCTGTATTCTTGTCACCTTTGTCAGGTTTATTATCATTCTTCTCCGGTTTATCTGCCGGTTTTTCCGCGACCTTTTCAACTGGTTTCTCTGTTTTGTCTGCAGGTTTGTCGGGTACTTTCTCGGCAGCCTGTTTTTCTTTTTCAGCGTTCGCTGCCATTTTCTTTTTCATTTCTTTTACTGGACTGTGACTCTGTGAATGGAAAGGAGAATGTATTAATTTTGTTGGCTTACTGATAGTAGCCAGATGGCCCCTAGATGGACGGACAATCTAGTCAAGGTCGCCGGGAAGCGGGTTCCTATAGATCGAGCAAAGTGGCGACCTTGAGGGAGGCCTTTGTCTAGCAGTGGACGTCTTTGGGCTGAAACGACGACTGACAGTAGTTACGCAAAGAGACTGTTTGGTGAGTAAGCAACACGAGTACTGCCGCGTACAATATCTTCAGTAAAGAATTTGTATGAAGAGAGTATGTCGGCAAGATATTAGTTTCTTATGGTAGATTTTTACAAATATACCTTCTCTTTTTCTTCACTTAGCGCCGCTTTGCGGGACACCTTCTGGCTCATGATTTATCTGTAACAAAAATAACAGATTGTTAATTTCTGTAGACGGAAAGTAGCACAATGGGGATGACAAGCTAACTGGATTCTCTATTTTCATACTCATTAATACAAAGTAGGTAGTCAAAAATGTCATAATACTGAATAAAATTATTACCGANCTGTCATTTTTTTGTCAACATGTCTAATGTAGCCTAATTTAAGTACATAGAGCACTCATTCGTTCACTCCTCCATGACACACATATGCATTGCCGCGACTTACTTCGTCCGCTTCCTTGTCCGGCTTGTCGGACGCGGGGCGGGGAGTCTCGGGCGTCCGCGTCGCTTTCACCTTTACCAACAACGCTATTAGTTAGTTAGGGGATGGACAAACAATTATTATGTCTTCTTATGAACTGGCAATTATGTATATGAACATGCAATAAAAAAATCTCTAAAATAAAATAAGTTTCGGCTGGGTAATTGCTAGTTCACAGTAAGATATGCAAACAAAAAATGACACCACAAAACGAAATTATCACCAGAAACCAAATAAACAACTAGATTCTAAGAAAAATAATCATACACCTCTAAGAATGTGACTATTTCTGATCATGAAGAATATCATTAAGTTTCTGACGGTATTGTCACATAAATCGACAGAAATCGGTTTAGTAGATTAAGGAACCTGCACCAACCATCAATGTTACTATCACACTCTTATTTAGTCGATTTGTTAATCGTATGTCAAAAAATCGACTAAAACATTGAAACAAAAAAAAACGATTAAAGAAAAACGAAAAAGCACAACAGGTACCGAATGAAGGTACCTGTGATCGTCGCGTGAGACTCCTACTGGGGCCGTTCTCTGGCGTCGGGACTTCGAAACAGTCTCCGTCAGAGGTGTCTTCGTACGTCAGCTCCGGGAACAAATCGTCTTGATCGTTGTCATCAATGACGAGCATTACGTCATCGTCCTCCGAGTCCGCACTCACCGTTCCGTTGAGAACGTCATCAGTCCCGTTCGTACCGAGCGTGACGTCAGAGACCCCATTGTGTGCTAGCCCTCGCCCGTTCTGTTTTGTCTTTGTTGGCTCTGGTTTTTTGGCGTCCGATTTATCCGGCTGGAATTTTTAAATTTTGAATAGTACCAAAAGCAAAGCATGAACAAAGTTGTTGATATTTTTACAGATATGTACAGAAAGAGGTAATTGCGCGCATAAAAAAATAAACAGCATGACAAAGAGCCAGGTTTCAGGGGGGTATAAAAGCAGGAATTATAAAGGGTAGGACAATGATGGTTGGAACACGTTTTGAAGAGTGAGGGGCAAAGGTTCCGGTGTGTGGTTTGGGTTAAAGAGCTGATGAATGAGGAAGGTATTATACAAATGAATGGCAACTAATAGAATTTTTAGACTACTGCAGAATTTTTAAGACTACTGCAGTTTTTTCTAATATTCAACCAACAAAACTATTGAATAAAACTCTCTGACTATATTTACACTAATTTAAGTCAACAAAGCATTTAAAAAAACTAACAACCAATCCTACTAGTACTAGTAATCAAAATCAAGGTACCTTTGCAGTTTTATCTTCTTTGCTAGCTTCTGCTTTACTCTTCTCCGGCTGTGGTTCATTCTTCTTTGCTTCTTCTTTAGTCTGCTTCTTATCTGTACTCTTGTCTGGTTTATCTGCAGCTTTCTTGTCTGCTGCCTTATCTTGCTTCTCTGTATTCTTGTCACCTTTGTCAGGTTTATTATCATTCTTCTCCGGTTTATCTGCCGGTTTTTCCGCGACCTTTTCAACTGGTTTCTCTGTTTTGTCTGCAGGTTTGTCGGGTACTTTCTCGGCAGCCTGTTTTTCTTTTTCAGCGTTCGCTGCCATTTTCTTTTTCATTTCTTTTACTGGACTGTGACTCTGTGAATGGAAAGGAGAATGTATTAATTTTGTTGGCTTACTGATAGTAGCCAGATGGCCCCTAGATGGACGGACAATCTAGTCAAGGTCGCCGGGAAGCGGGTTCCTATAGATCGAGCAAAGTGGCGACCTTGAGGGAGGCCTTTGTCTAGCAGTGGACGTCTTTGGGCTGAAACGACGACTGACAGTAGTTACGCAAAGAGACTGTTTGGTGAGTAAGCAACACGAGTACTGCCGCGTACAATATCTTCAGTAAAGAATTTGTATGAAGAGAGTATGTCGGCAAGATATTAGTTTCTTATGGTAGATTTTTACAAATATACCTTCTCTTTTTCTTCACTTAGCGCCGCTTTGCGGGACACCTTCTGGCTCATGATTTATCTGTAACAAAAATAACAGATTGTTAATTTCTGTAGACGGAAAGTAGCACAATGGGGATGACAAGCTAACTGGATTCTCTATTTTCATACTCATTAATACAAAGTAGGTAGTCAAAAATGTCATAATACTGAATAAAATTATTACCGACTGCATAACGGTAAGCACGAGCTCAAATAAGACACAAAGCAAACAGTGCCGCCTAATATCCTAGCTAGACTATTGTGTACATACACATTAGAATATCCTTTTAGTATTTCAGACATGTTACGTAATATTTAACACACTTTCACGTAGTTGTGTTAGTTATATTGAGGCTGAGTGAAACTGAAATTTTATTTTTATGCTTATGCTTTTGGTTGCATGGCAATTTTCGCGATGTTCAAGGATGGTTGCTGCATTTTAGTTCAATTACTAATTAGGTTACGGTATAAGTTTAATGAAACATATTTAGAGTACTCATTTTAGTTCTTACCCGGTAAAAAACGAGAGTTAAGAAACTGAATTATTTAATACCTTTGCGAAGTTCCAAAACAACAAACTTTGTATTTAGCGACTCTACCCAAGTTCGGCAACCATTCCCACCTTTTAGTGAACACTCCATTTTTTATTCATCCATGTCATAGCCCTAGAAAATTCAACGCAATCATCTACTACCATATAAGGTGAATTAAACAAAATTATCAGTTTGGTCCATCAAATTGCTATAATGACATGCACTTTGAGAAACAGGCAGGTATTATCAAGGTCATGCCTATGGGAGCTTTCTCGGAGATATTAGCTCCCTTCTAACAGAAATAGAGGCAACGGGTGAACGAACTCGCACGCACACATGCATGGAAGCGATGCTTGGTGTGTGGTGCAAGTTAAAATTACATTAATAATTTAAGAGTATTTTGGTGATGGAAATACAATTTTATGTTTAGGTTTAATTTTGTTGTGGCGTGTTGTGTTTAAATATTCATTCCTAGCAACAAATTAAATTACTGAAAAAACATGTTTCTCTAAAGTCTTATTTTTTTATGATGATTACGATGAAATGCTGCAAATAGAAATATTTAAACAGTTGTAGTTGTCGTTGCAATAAATACTTATTGTTTGCGATGATTCGGACTTATGTATAGAATTACCATAATGACAGGATTTCATAATGAAATATAATTTTTTGAGCACTACATGATGTTATAAATAAACAAATTATTCTATGTATAGTCTCCGCCTCGCTACGTTCTCTCTTTTGCACCACACGGCAACACAGGCACTCACAAAGGCCATCAGCGCAAGGGCCGTTCATTTACCACTTGTACTAACACCGATGATATCTAACACAGCTATATTTATAAACATACGTACTTCAAATCATGATCACTATCCGAATTGGTTGCCGTGCCACCACCACCGAATTAGATTTACCTTTGGCAAATGTTGGTTATGAATATTTGGGATATTATATTCTTTCAAAGAAATTCACTATTAAGTATGTGTTTTAAGACACAACTTATCTTATGATATCTATACCATTTTTACGTTAGGATGAGTTCCCTGACAGTTCAAATTTTTCCATCACACGCAAACTGCTATAAAGCTATAACAACAAACCAACAAAATAAAGTTATTTTAAAATATTGTATCTTTGTTAATTACCCAGTAAACGATATTTGTTATTGTATTTTAAATGAACTAAATAAATATTAATGGCTAATAAATTAAATAATCGATGTAAAAAAATATGAGTTTAAAGAATGTCGAAAATGACAGATACGGAACGGAATGTGACTTGCGTCAATAGAGATTGACGCAAGTTACTGAATCGAAAAAAAATCGATGTAGAGTAGTGGCCATATGAAAAATTTTAAATTCCGATTCCATTTTCTTTGTCAACCGATTCGATTTTATAAAATAATCGATTAAGTTTCGTTAGGTTACATCACTCTAACTATCAGATATGAACTGCCAGGGAACTCATGCTAAAATAAAAGCACTATAGTTTGTATTATCTGTCATCTGTCAAGTAAAACAGACGATATGTGTTAAATTCAGCAGGCAATAACTAACTGGATGTTTCAATTGGGTGATACGGGTGGTATAGGGCCTTTATGACAGTGGATTAAAATAAGTTGATGATGGTAAACAACTGTCTCTGGCAGAAACTCTCTCCAAAGTCAAAAAGTAAAGTACTTTTGCCATAATTTTTTTTTTTTTCTAAATTATGCCTGAATAAAACCTTTTTGCAGTCAGTGTTATAAAAGATTATGTTTATTTATATCAGTAGTTAACATAGAACCGCTATTAAAGTAGGCGACGACAGGTTAATTATTAATGGCTTGTTTTGAAACATACCACCTGTTACAGAAGTATAGGGAAGTGAGGGCGGCGCTACGACATGTTGACTGATGGTTTAGCTCCATATAGGATTTTTGGAGATAAACTCTCTAACGTTTTTTTGTTCTCACACAGAAATAGATGTTCTACACCATCATAAATTCATAAGTCAGGTAGCTCAGAGGACTACGTACCCGTTCGACCTCTAAGTTTCGACCCTCTTACAGATATTCCCCTTTCGACCTCATTTTAAGGTCCCTTTCGACCCTCTTCAAAATATAATAATCAATGTGCCCATTGGACCTCATTTGTAGTACCCGTTCGACCTTCAAAATTAAAACTAGTAAAAAGTAACCGTTCGACCTCTTTTTTAGTACCCTTTGGACCTTCAAAAAATATGTGCTCATTTGTTGTTCAATCAATGATATTTAATTGGGAAACGGGTACAGTTATGTTGAAAATTGTTAAACGGAAATCTAAAAATTTTACTAAATAGGTACCTAAGTAAATACACGGTATTACTATAATTATCATTTTGGTAACGTTCATGTAGAAACATCAATGAAACTTGTGTACATAAAATGTAATATTTTTCATAAGTTAAATAGACAGCCGAACATTATAATTTTTTGGACATACGTAAGGCAAACTCGCGTCTAAGCTGCACCTTTCCTCGCTTTCAAAGGCGCGGGCGCAGGGAGTAGACAAAGGGATATGGTGCGGGGTAAGTATTAGAGGGATCGCAAACCAGCAAAAACAAAACAGTGTCATTTTTTGCATAACATTACAATTAGTGGAAGCTTTAAGTTGTTGACGTGTGTGTATTTGTGCAATAAAGTTCCGTTTGGTAAAAGGTGTGAAAATCACAAGTAATAAGAAAACAAGGAAACTTTAATTACTGGTAAGTATTAAATGCA
>NWSH02000081.1:4996671-5010521 GCA_002382865.2 Heliothis virescens | reverse complement strand
TGATCAGTGTGGAAGGTAAAATCTGCCTGATCAATTTTTCAGTGCCATGGACGGAGGAGATAAATGCCGGTAAACTTACACTAGAAATTTTGCGGACGCCCAGCCCTCCCATGCGAATGGGAAGCGTAGCTTGAGTCCAAGCTCTGTCGTCCAAGGCCACATTTAAGATAGATGATAATGTTTGGTGAATTATTTTATCAATTTTGTCCAGAAGGTTGGTGTGCTTCCATAAATGGGAAGCACGCAAGTTGTAAGTTAATTTAGGGCCAAAACAACAATAGCGTATGATTGTGATGGCTGAATGCATATTAATTTTGAATAGCCTTTCCGAAACATTGTTAAAATTTTGAATTTTGCTGTCAATAAAATCCGAAAATGAATCTTCCAGTATTGGCGACCCAAGGAGGCAAAGAGAACTTTTATCTATCAATTTTATATCAGGGGCTATTGCGTGGAAATTTTGAAGAGTCGTCTGTCTGTCGGTTGTGTCAGATATAAAAAGTTCACATTTCGAAAGGTTGAGGTCAAGGCCAATGTTATGGAATTTTTCTTTAAGAAAAATTAAATCCTTTAATACTGTATCTCTATTGCCTCCCAGGGTCCCATCGTCGAGATACCACACGTTGAATTCAGAATTTAGCTGTCGAATTATTGGATTAATTGCCAAACTAAAAATCACAGGCCCGAGGGGATCACCTTGCTGGCATCCAACTGACGATTCCAAAAGGTTGTCTCTATATAATAATTTAGAAGGATATCTGTAACACTGCCAAAGAAAACTATAAATTTGGGGTAATTCATTTTTAGCTTCGGTCAGCAAAGTGTCCCTGTTCACCGAATTGAAGGCGTTCTTTATGTCAACCTTCAAGATGACCTCACTTTTCCCGTAATTTAGGTAGGTCGACAGGGCGTGTACGGCAGCCTCGCAGCCCCCTTTTGAGCCGTAACCTAGCTGCAGGGGCTGAAATTTGTTCGAAACGTCCTCACTACAAAATTTACAGCAAATTTTGGCTGCCATACGACGATAAGTAGTTCCCACGGCAATTGGACGAATGCCGCCATCCTTTTTGCGCAGAGCACATAGGTTGGCTCCGTACAAAACGTCGATGACGGTTTCGTCCACCTTGCCGGAGAGCATGAGGTTGGTCAGAGCTGTAAGCTCCTTCAAGAGCGACTCACCAGCTTCCCCGGCGCTTGGGCAGGTAAGGTCCTTGAGGTGTTGAGGACTCAAGCCGTCGAGGCCGCCTGCGGAACCACTCCTGAAGGAGCCTATAGCTGAGACCAATTGTCGACCTGTAATTGTGAGGATATGTTTATCTGGATCAGGAGGGTCGGGAAAAGAGAGGTCATTGGCTGGGGCAGGGTGTTTACTCTCCAGAGCGGAGAGCGTGTCTGGAGAACACGGAGCCACCACATCACTGCTGAAGAGAATTCTAGCAGCCCCCTTAATGTCACCCTTAATGTCACCCTTAATGTCACAGATAATACTTATTTATTGACTAATGAAATCTGTAGGGTCTGCAGGTAAAGCTTAATCGTTATCCATAAGGTGTTGTAGCAAGATACTGCATAAAATTACCAGCTAGAGGATTACCTAGTCTTTATTGGCATGAAAAACAATAAAAAATCAATTTTTAAGTATTTAAAAATTTTCTAAATATATAAATAAATTCATTGTTACGTATTTATTATTTTAGAATAGTGACATGTTACTTACTGTAAACATTTTTTATAAATTGTTTACTTGATCTGTTTTCAGGATCCGCACAGTGCCTATAAAGGATGGTCGCTACACTCCGAAGCTAGCCGTTATCAAGAATGAGCTGCATCCCGAGAGAACTACTGTCAATGTGTACATCAAGTATGCTGATGAAGCTTCAGTTGAAAAGGTGTATATTTATAAATAAGTAGATGTTTCTGTAGCCATATAAAAACCGGTCAAGTGCGAGTTGAACTCGATACATCATCCGTGAAAATCTCAGCTGTCTAGCTATCAGTTCTTGAGATACAGCCTGGTGAGATACAAACAGATAGACTGCGAAGTCTTAATAATAGGTCCCATTTCATCCTTTGGGTATGGAACTCTAAAAAGTTGCCTAAACCTACAAACTCCTGGGCCACTTAATTGTAATGGTCTCACAAATAAACAAACTCATATAAATTGGTAAACTTGCAGTAGATTTTTTTATAGAATTAAGATTCAGATTCATTTATTGCTCAACTGTGTACAATTGCAAAAGTAGAATAATTTAAGAATAATTTTCATCAAACAAGAATTTTTTTTTTACTCAATCATCTTGTACTTCCAGGCCCTATCTGAGAACAACACACTCCTCAACGAGAACCACCTCCGAGTCTCCCGCAGCAGCAGCACTGGAGCTGAGCATGATCCTCGGTGCTCCGTCTTCATTGGCAACCTACCGTTTGCTATGGAAGATGAAGCATTGAGGGCAAAGTTCGAGAAGTGTGGGGAAATTCATTCTGTTAGGATTATTAGGGATAAGAAGACTAATGCTGGGAAAGGTAAGGCATTGTTTATTAAATAAAAAAGAACCATTTTGATATTTTATTATCTTCGTAATAGTGAGCTGCTAACAACTAAATACATAACTAACATTCTTTTGAAGAAAGTAAAATAATGTGTTGTTTGTTGAAACAATTATGTATTTCTTACTTTATTGTATTCCCTGTATATGTTATGGAATATGAGGTGCAATAAAGAATAATATTAAATGTAATTGTGCCTTTCCAAGGTTCAGAAAATATGCACATGTCATTTAAAATACAGAACTTCAATTAAACAGAACCAACTTCATTTCAGGCTTCGGCTACGTAAACTTCGTATCAAAGGACGGCGTAGAACTAGCACTAGCTTTAACAGAAGAAGATCTAACAGTGAAGAACAGAATACTGCGCGTCAAACGATGCACACAACTCACTAACAAGAAGAAACCAGTTCAAACCAGTAACCACCAGAACAACCAGCCAAGAGGGGGCTTTAAAGGCAATAACAACCAGTTTGGTCAACAAAGGGGTGGTTTTAGAAATAATGATAATCAGAACAACCAGCAGAGAGGGAATTTCAGGCCTGGTTTTAACCGGGATAATCAAAGAGGAGATTTTAGATCGGGGAATAACCAAATGAACCAGCAAAGGAGTGGTCCCCCCAATCGTAATCAGGGTAATAGTCAAGGTAATAGACAGAGGAATGCAATGGCAGGTGGAAATTATCAGAATAATCAAAGAGGAGGGTTCAATAAGTTTGGTACGCAGAGGAATCAGCCACAGAAAGATGATGAAGGACGCGAGGGAGCGCACAGGAGGATCATGAATAAGAGGAAGAACCAGGTAATTAACTAGTTTTTATGTTTAGTTAGAAATACTGAATTAATTTTCATAAAATGTTGATGGACTTTAGATAATATAAAGAGACTTGCTAAAACATCAGAAACAATATCAAATAAAAATGTCACACAGTTCTACATCTATTTAGTATTGTTACTAAATCCTTTATATAATATTACAGGAAGGTGCAGGGGGTGACGGACCTCCAAACAAGAAACAGAAAGAACAGAGTCAACCCAGAGAAAAGAAAACAAGGAAGGAATTCGTTGGTATGACTGCTGAAAAGAAAAAGGTAATTTCTTACTTTTTAATTTCTTTTGATAGTACATGCGTTATTAGGCAGTAGTGTTTACCTTTTAAATGTACACGAAATAGTCATCTATCAATTGAATTTTAATCTCAAAAGGGGGCCTGCTGGAAGAGATTTCTTAAGAAATAAGCAGTGCCTTTGTACTTGATTGTTCTATCTTACTTCTTGTATCATCTTCTGTGTACAAAAACTGTTTAATAAATAAGGAACCAACTCAATAATAATTTGAATGACCTCAAAAAGCCATTTTACTGTGTTGATCAAGCACACCACAAGGTCAAACTTAGTAATATTTTAATTCTCAGGACTTATGACATAATTATTGCATAATATTACAGCCAGACACCAAAAAGCAACAACATTGACCTACAAACACTTTTATTTTGCATATTATTATCTAGGTGTCCCACAAGGTCAAATGTTGAGTCCTTTACTGTTTTTGTTAAGGAATGTGTGTCTAATACCTAAATCTATTTCGTTTTCAGAAACGCAAGGTTGACAAAGGACAAAAGAAGAAGAAGGCTTTAAGCGAGATTTTAACGAAATAGTGTGATGTGATAAGGACAATGTCGATTCCAACTGTATGTAACTTATTGTTTTATTATGTTCATTAAAATGTGATTTTAAGGAAGTCGAAGTTTAGTTTTTGTTGCTATACCCGTAGTATAAAAACGGGACCTTCTTACTGAGGGTTTAGTGAAAACTACACAGCTGAAAAAATCACAAATTAGAAAAACCGGCCAAGTGCGAGTTGGACTCGCGCACGAAGGGTTCCGTACCATTATCTATGAAAAAGTACAATAGGAATGGTCAAGTGTGAGTTACTTAAGTTGCACATTATTTCTAATAGATGGCGCTACTAGTATACAATTTTGCAATTAATTAATATAAATCAACAGCCTTAATAATTTATTTTTTTAAATTTTTAGTATTTGTTGTTGTAGCGGCAACGGATATACACCATTTGTGAAAATTTCAGCATTCTAGCTATCATGGTTAATGAGATACAGCCTGGAGACAGACAGACAGACAGATAGACCGACACACAGACAACGAAGTCTTAGTAATAGGGTTCCGTTTTACCCTTTGGGTACGGAACCCTAAAAAGACCTTCCTTTAACATTTTTTTATATGAGTGGGTATTGAGTTCTGATTGAAAAGTGCTGTAAACCTCGGGAAGTAAATAAAGGTAGATAAATTATTTGGTACAGTATTTATTGTATAGTTGTCATTACAAAAATGTCAATGTTAGCAAAAATAATCACAGTCTGACACTTCTAAGATACAATAATTAATTCTACATGCAATCGATACACTCGCCTCGACACCAACCGATTTACACAACTATTCGATGTAACATTTGCTAAGCGACATCTCTAGACCGAATATATATAAAAAAAGAATATTTTATACAAAACTCCACATATAACTTAAATTCTAGACTCTACCTACCAATTTCTAGACTCCGTAACAACCTAACTTAACTGTACATCACTAAAATCTATAAAATGATGTGACCATTGATTTCATTATAGATTTTGAATACCATAAGTTTGTGTTGCCGTTTAAAAAACAAGATGGCGCTGCCGTTTACTCAATAATTATTATTTTACTCATTTCTCACGTCATATTTTTATTATATTCACACAGATCATAACAGAGTCAACTTAAAATAATAATCACTAAGCATTCAAAGTTCAAACCAGTTTTCTTTTTATTTTGTTCCAAAAGAGGTTTTTCGAAAAAAGTCCTTATACACCATTATGTTTATGGCACCATCTTATTCTATGGTAACTCGTTTATCAGGTATTTTCAACATTGAATGTCAAAATCTTACATATAATGTCCCTTACCGATGATAGTGATGGATTCCTGTGTTTATTTCGAGATTGAAAATATATTAAAACATCCTTTTTTAACCAAGATTTGATATTTTTTTTTACATTGGCAACATCAATTTTCAAAATGACACAGATTTCAACACAGATTATTTTCCATAAATAACTTAAGCATCCAAGATTTTTACTCTTGCATTTGTAAATGAAATCTCCCGAATTAAACACAAGAAACCAATTAACCCTAAAAAGCGTTGGACCAATCATTATTGCTAACATTCCCGTTAACCCTAAGAAGTAAAACTTGACACTAACGCATAAATACAAGCTACTATTTACATTCCGACTAACAGTCAATTAGCTATAAGAACTAGTTCATTAATTATTTGTTCGATATTTGAGCAAAATATATGTTTATGAGGACTCGAAAGATAGTATATCTCACAAAATTAAATAATAACATAAGAAATCAGACCAATTTTCCAATCGAATTGAGTAATTAATCGTGCTTTTTACAAATTGTAAATTGATGTTAAAAAATGAAAGTTATACACAACAAAAAGTCCTCAAAATCTTAAAAGTGATCTATTTTTCCTGCCATACAATATTAGACTTTATGGGCACAGTATAGATTACTTTTTCAGTTGCATATTTTTAAAGCAAGTCGTATACTGCCGACATTTGGTGGTAACAGGCATAAGCGTGAAATAAGCATTTATTAAAAATGCCAAATTTTTTTCTCCCTCGATTTTTTTGTATTTTTTAGTTTTTTCTCCACAACTTAATTTTTAGAATCGACAGTGTACAACTAACTTTGAGTCTCCCTTCACCTTTTACATGAAGAAATAGATACTGACTATAGTAAAGGCGTGGTCCGTGAATATCCAAGTACTATCGCAAGCTGTGAGTGTTCATAATTTACAAATAAGTATATGTGCCTTTTTTGTTTGATCATTTATTAATGTTACATATTTTTTAAGACTGATTTTCAATCAATTTTTTGAAAGCTCACGATAGCAAAACACTCCATTTTTAAATGCTACTCTAAATAACAGATACATTTAGAAAAAATCTAAAGGACGGACTTTAGTCGACTAGCGACTTCCAAATAGCGGACCAGTGCCTTATTGAGCAAATGCAATGGCAAACTAGTTTCTTTTGAACTTCAAAATGGTTAACGTGACGATTAGGAATAAGGCTATCCAGGCTAGGGTTGAGACGAAGCCCATGTAGACCTCTGGGTCGGTGATAGGCCATCCTCTGGTCAGGATAGACCGGAGGGAGTTGGTGGCGAGGGTTAAGGGTAGGCAGAGGGACACGTATCGAAGGACCCAAGGCATGCCCTCGATGGGCCAGATGACCCCACTCAGTAAGAGCGTGGGGTAGAATGAACCGAGGGCCAGTTGGATCGCGTTTCGTTCTAGCTCGCAAGCCGCTGATATTACGAAGCCGAAGCACATGCCGCAGAGACCTGCAAATAATAATAATTTAATGAATACATTACATTAATAATACCTTGTAAATTAAAATGGCAAACAAAACTTTATGATATTGGTTCAAACAACCTTGAAAATTATTCAACAAAAAAAAAAACATTTGCATATATTATTAAGTTCTTCTTTGACTTTGAAATCTACTATTTTTTGTTCTTGTACTATGATGACCCGTCGCTACGTTAAATGACAGCAAAAAAATTATACATTTTCCGAGAATATTATAGTAATTCCATGAAAAACGATGCGTCATGACACGACAATTACATCCATTAGCTAATGAGTACAAAAACTATGGTAATAGCATTACTTGGTCACACTGGTCGTTAGAGAATTATGTGCAATATACGAACATAAACACTGTGATTGTGTGCAAAAACTAAACGTCATTTAATAGGACCATTTATATTTGCTATTATGATACTATGACACTCTGAGGACCTATGCTTAGTCTCCAAGTATTTATGTATGTGATGACAATCAGTTTAGATTTTACCTACAATTACGACAATAGAGGAGACAAGAACATTATTATTGTTTAAAAGAGTGACTACGAAGTTTCTTGCCTGTACTTATCTATAAAAGCTTTCGACTTCTACATTCATCATATCATAGTTGCAGGAATATTGCCATTCTTTTCACCCCTCTTTTTATCGAGGTAATTCTATCGTGTTACAAAGACTGGTATCAAACTTTCTTTCTTCTATTTACCTCCAAAAATAAATCACCATTCACTCAGAATAAAAAAAACTTTTTACAAAAAAAACAAAACCGACTTCACAAAAAAACACTGAAAGGGATAAAAAAATAAAACTTTTCACATGGCTCTAGAAGTCGGTGGCAAAATAAACACATTCAACAGACCTGCAGACACCGACTTCTAGAGCCATGTGAAAAGTTTTATTTTTTTATCCCTTTCAGTGTTTTTTTGTGAAGTCGGTTTTGTTTTTTTTGTAAAAAGTTTTTTTATTTTATGCTTTTCAGTTTTCGGCTCTAAAATAAAACTATATCTTTAATACCCATACCCACCCACAGTGACAGTCGGGCCGACTGTTATAGTATCATCGACGTAAAAAAGCGTACGAAATTTGAAGAGTTCTCTCAATTTCTCCAGGATCCCATCATCAGATCCTGGTCTCCTTACCATGGGACCACCTGTGAAGAACACCCTTTCAAACAAAAAAAGAATTTTGAATATCGGTCCAGCCATCTTCGAGTAATCGGTGAACATACAAAAAAAAAAAAAAAAAAAAAGATACGGTCGAATTGAGAACCTCCTCCTTTTTGGGAAGTCGGTTAAAAACCAATCAAAAAACGATACTCACCCTGCAACAAAGTCAGCATAATAACGAAGACAATATTGCCATTATTCTTGACTCCGAAGACGGAGATCATGAAGATGAGCACGAGAGCCGTCTGTCCGCACATGACGACGAACTGCGTGACGACGTGCGAGAACAGGATCTCGCCGGGCGACACGCCGGCCACCCACGACCTGTCCAGCAAGCCCTCCATGCGCTCCACTATCAGGGCCGACGACGTCAGCGCCACGGCTAAGAAGAATACGATGCTGGAAGAGACAAGGACTGGTTAGTTTGGAGATTTTTTGGGTGATTATGGAGTAGAACGAACTGTATTGCCAGATGTATCTGCCAGTGATAGCTTTAATAGAGCCAATGCATAGTTATTGTAGTTTGGATAGTTATAAGTTTGCTGTAGCTGCAAAGTAGATAGATCTCCTATTTCCTATCAATATTTTTTGATAGCCGACATTATTGAACATAAAATCGAAAAACTATTCGTAAGATCACAATGTTGCTGCGGGATTGTTTGCGCGAGTTACCGCGGCCCTGGTACACAAAGGGCTACAGAAGGAACACGGTCAGTTATAGTCAGTAAGAGTCTGACACTCCCTCACGCTGCACTCACAGCGGGAGGTGTTATCTGATGACTTTCCACCGAAAAAAAAGATCAGAATTGTGATATCAAGTGAACTTACGTCAATATAACTCCGGGCGCGACGAAGTCTGTGAAGGAGGGGTTCTTGTTGCCGTAGATGGGGTCCATGAAATCTATTGGGATGTCTCCCAACTTCGGATTGTAGTGGCATGTCTCTAGCAAGTCCTATAACAAAGGTAAACAGAATTAGGATTATGATATTGATTTGTCAAGGTTTTGACCATTTTAAATTATTTGTTTCTTCCTTGATCAGGAATTTTACTTTAGTTTCCACGTTGATTAACGAATTGTGCATTCAGAAACTATCGAGCATAAACCATTGTATTTTCATATTCAGCATATTTTTTTTTCTTTACCCTTTATGAGAAGATGCCTGGTAAGACAGCAAAAAGGCTGATATATCTTTTTAAGCAACTAGGGATCAATAGTCTCTTATGTCCCATAATATTGGTTTACATTTTATGATCCTATTGTATCTTCTTATAATTACATCCATTGAATAATAACGATGCTTACCTTAGCGAAGTCCCTGTACGAGAACTGTATATCCCTGTTGAGCATGAGGCCGATTTGCTGGTTGGACATGTCGAGCCACACTTGCACCTCCGACGACGTGATGGTCTCGTTGTCAGCCGTGTCCGCTGCGAATACATGTGTATTGTTAGAAAAACTTCCTATAGATTCAAGAAATATGTAACAACACCCTAAACTTTACAAATAAAAAATACGGATAGCAGTTAGTCCGATTGATATTTGGTACAAAATCGAAGCCAAGTATGGCGATATGTTTTCGACCTTCTTTTTGAACGTGGAGAAGTTTCCTACTTTTTGTCAAAATTAACACCAGTTAAGCATTTGTTTGGACGATAACAGGTCATTGCCCCCGCAATGACCTGTTGTCGTCCTGACTAACAAATGACCTGCCACTGAAACAATGGCAAGAAATTGCGATCTTTTTGAGAATTTGACTGGATTTTGTTTTGCAATATCTCTTTTGTTCTATTGACAACGTCTTTCATAGGACTACAAGACTCACCTAAAGCCAACCTCGCAACAAGCGAATCAGTGTAATTCTCATTGAAGTACAGCGCTCCCCACGCCTCCCCGTCCTCCACGGCGCGCAGTGCGTCCGTCAGGTTCGCGTAGTACTCCTTTATAGTGTGGTTGTTCAGGTTGTCCAGGTACCGACACGAGAGGTTCTTCATGGAACATGATGCGTTGTAAGGACAGTAGCCGTCTAGGATGTGCACGTCGTCGTTTACTATAGCCTGGGGAGAGGAGCGAGGTGGAATAAGTCTATTGTTTGGTCTTCGCAGAAGGAAATGGATTTGATACTTCTGCAACTTTTTGAGGCATATTTTCAGCCTTTGCATATTAAGTTCAGTTTCATTTTATAAAGGTCTTCTACATCTATCAAAGTGTGAAACCTAATGATTTCCAATTTTTAACGATCTCTAAAATAAGTGATAGGTACTCTAATTTTAAACATTTTGACATGAAGATGACCATGATGACAATGACCTTCCAAATTATCTACTAAACATGCTAGGCAACTGAAAAAATTAACACATTATGGTCTTGGAACAAAAAAGATAAACACGCAGCATCGCTTCTTTAGAAAATTCTTCATATAAAATTTTATATGAAGAATTTTCTTAGACACGTGACGATCGCGTGATCGCGTGTTTATCTTTTTGTAGTAAGACCATTAGAGTGAACTTACCAGTTTCAACCCGCTAGGATCCCTGCCGATAGCGAGACAGAAGAGGATGACCTGCATGACCGGCAGCACGAAGATGAACAGCATCACGCCGATGTTGCGCCACATGCGGAGGAAGTTCTTCTGGATCAGCGCCTTTATCTTGCCGCGAGATGTGAACTGGAAGGGAGATCATTTGGAGGTTATTGAGTGAAGTTAGTAAGTCTAAATTAACTTGTAAATCATCTTCAGTGAAAGTTTAGGGGAAATGTATTCTTCTTTTTCTTCCTGTCCTATTCCCAAGTAAGTACCTAATTTGGAGTCAGCGCAACATGTTTTCCGCCGTCATACTAACATCTTCGAGGGGAAATGTATTAGGTATATTTCCTTTATTAAATTAAAATTATGATGACGATGCCGCGATGTTTAGTAATTATTTTCTTAAGTTTCAGAACACTCATAATTTAGTGTAGGTCAATTCATAGTAGAAATCTTTGTGTGTATATCATGCATGATCACGATTGGTAGCCTAATTTATCATAACACATTTTGCAATATCTAGAAGATTATTCACAAGTTTATCGGCTACGTGTATTGTATAAAGGCAATTCTTACATTGAGACAGTCTCCGCAGTCCTCGCAGTCAGGTGTCACGTCTGTCACCTTGCCAGGAATCTGAAACGTGATGAGATTTACATTAGTACACAATTATAGCAGTCTAAAGTCCAAGAGTTCTATTCCATCTTGAAGAGAACAAGAACAGTATTTTTTTTACTACTTTTATTTCTCCAAAAAGTTACGAATAAAAAGAAGATATAGTATTTCAGTATTCTGATACCTGCAATTATTTTTTAACTTTGAAGTTTTCTTTATTAGTTCATCTTTTGGAAGGATCCACACGCCTTATATACAAATTTCGCTTGATCAAAATAGATATTTATCTTAATGTGAATTTCTGTATCAAGTCAAAGCTGGTATTACAATATTTTCCTTACAAAAGAGCAAATTAAAATCTCAGTCCTCAATACTCACATCACCATTAGAACCGGCTCCATGGTCGACAATGAGCACCTCCTTGCTCTGATGGAAGACCAGCCCAACCACTTGAGCGTCTTCCGCCGCGTAAGGTGCTTCTTCGCGCTTCGACATCTTGTTGAGCCCTAGGGCTCCGCCCGTCACGTTCAGCTCTACAACTTGATTGGCCTGGCCTGGAAGAGAAGATACGTTTTGTTGGCTAGGTTGCTCCACTGAAAGTAAAGGGTTCAAGACTTTAGACTTCGGTATTAATACCTTAGTTAATCTAAAGTGCAAGGTGTGTATGTGCCATGTATGTGATTTTTAAGGCGGTGTTTTTGAGCTGCAGTGCAAGTTGTGGTGTGTGCAGTGCTGGGGAACGTGATGCGCTAAGCAATTGCTTGCTTAGCTAATCTAGAACTGGTTGTATGGTGCCAAATATGTAGGTTTTGAAGGTGTTTCATTAATGTAGGTACCTATATCTTAGAAGTTTTGGATTTTATAGGTTTATTATCTAGATACGATAATGGTCAAATGCTTACAATGTACGAGTATGGTGCTGTTGCCGCGGTCAGGCGTGCAAATGGTTCGATGACCACTGCCGCATAGTCAAGCGCATCCGTTGCATTTAAAGATATTGGTATTCTAACAGTGGCATCTCAATACATTTACGCCAATATTGTATATGTAAGAGAAAATGTAGACTTGTTCGGTAAAAACAGTGACGTGCACAATTTTAATACAAGGAATAAACATAAATTGACTGCACCTAAATTCCGCTTACACAAAGTACACGGTTCATTTCTGGGGCTTTGTATACGCATTTATAATAGAATCCCAGTTCATCTGTTGGAACTAAGTAACAATTCTTTTAAAATAAAAATTAAAGAAATTCTTATTAAAAAAGCATATTATAATGTAAACGATTATTTTACAGACAAAAGCAGATGGCAGCTCTGAAGTGGACAAATGCGTTATTATTAATAATAAATATGATGTAATTAATTTAATATTGTAAATAAATGTAATTAATTGTAATAGACAGCTGTGTTGCGGGGAAGTTTGTTCATCACCGTTTCTTCTTTCCAGCCATAACACTAGGAAACGGTGAAAGGGGGGCGTTTTTGGGGGTGCTGTCCAATGTAATTTGACGTGAAAAAGTGCTAATTTATTAGCCTAATTTCAATAAATGATTTGACTTTGACTTTGACTTTGACATACTTTAGAGTTATCCATAAATAATACAAGTTGATCATTAATGACAGCATTTTGCAAAATGACGCCTGCAATATTCCAGTATTCAAATATCCGTGTCTACCTATTGCCCACTTTACACATCTCAAGTCTGTTTTTATAGCTAACGACAAAGAAATGTTTCGCTGTCACATGCAATGAGCTAGAACAGCACGTGGCGTGGCGCGGCTCCGACGGAGAGAGTGCTTGCTGTGCTCGTGGCTACACTTGACTGGTTTATAATGCTATGGTGTATCATCGCTTGGTTAGCATACGGTTGTTATATGGGCTGTATTCTTCAAAGTATTGGTTCGAAAAGATGGCATGTAAAGCCGGCGTCCTCGAATGCTACTCAGTAGCAGTTGTTGCTACAATTCTTCTGATGTGTCAGAGGCCGTCTGGCGGATTTGAGAAAAAGATCTAACACCTTGGTTTGTAAGGTGATTAAACCAGCAGCTCACTCGAGAAGAAGAAGATTTAGAAAAAAATGGTGATGTACAGATACGTAGTAAAAAGGTGAGCATTGGAAATATACTCCATTTCTAGGGATGTAACATCAGTTTCCAAAGTTACGTTTAGATCACGGTTCACCTCAGTGAGTGATGGACCTAAACTTATTTCACTATAATATTAATCTCACCAAAAACATACTGTAAAAAACTAGCCAAGTCTCTATGGAGCTGCTTGTCTCTAAAAAGCAATGAAATCTAGACAAAGTCGTGCTGAGTCTTAGGTTCCTACTGTGATTTCTTTATAGATAGTTAATGTGATATGACTGGCCGTTGAACATTCTTTATACGTAAGTGGGTACAAGCCAACGGCCAGTCATATCACATTAACTATCTGTAAAGAAATCGCAGTAAGGAACCTAAGACTCAGCACGACTTTGTCTAGATTTCATTGCTTTTTAGAGACAAGCAGCTCCATAGAGACTTGGCTAGTTTTTTACAGTATGTTTTTGG
>NWSH02000081.1:4969139-4996646 GCA_002382865.2 Heliothis virescens | reverse complement strand
TCTACGAAAAACTCATTTTCTATTCAATCAGCGCCTTTATCTGCCGCGAGATGCTGAACTGGTAGATAAGGGAGATCTTTGGCCGGAGGATTGAGTTGAAGTTAGGTTATAAGTCTACATTAACTTGTTAAATTCAATCTTAGTGAAAGGTTTTTAGGGGAAATGGTATTCTTCTTTTTCTTCTGTCCCTTCAGTCTCCCAAGATAAGTTTACTATTTGGCAGCTCAGTGAACTGTTTTCCAGCCGTATACTAACATCTTCGAGGGAAATGATTAGGTATAATTTCTTTATTACATTAAAATTATGGAATTGACGATGCCGCGATCTGATGGTTTAGTAGATTATTACTAGTTTAGAACACTCATAATTTAGAGTTATTGTGTCAATTCATTAGTAGAATCTTTGTTGTTTGCTTATCATGTAATGACACGATTGGTAGTAGCCCTAAGATTATAACATTTTGCCCCAAGTATCTAGCATAAAAAAGATTATGGGGCACAAGTAAATGTTTTAAATTTTTATCGTACGTGTTATTTGAGTTATATATAAGGCATTTTTCATTAGATCAGTCTCCGCCAGTCTCGCAGTCAGTCGTCAGTTGTGTCACGATCTGTCACCTTGCCCAGGAATCTGAAATCGTGAATGAAGACTTCATTTAGTCTCTACACATTATAGCAGCTCTAAGGCTCCAAGCAGCTCTTAATTTTTTTTCATCTTGATCTAAAAGAGGAACAAGCTCAACCAGTACCCCCTATTTTTAATGATTTTATTTCTCCAAAAATTATACGTTAATTAAAAAAAGATATAGGTTATTCAGGTTTATTCTGAATACCCTGCAATTATTTTTTATATTTTGAAATGTAGAATTTTTTTATTAGCTTCATCTTTTGGTAAGGATTCTTTTAACAACACATCTGTTCTAACATTTATGTTTTCAAGAGTCACACGCTCTTATATACCAAATTTCGCTTTGTAAAGCAAAATATATTACAATTTTCTTCTATAGTATTTTCAATATTTATTTAATGATTTGAATCTCCTGCTATCAAAGTCAAAAGCTGGTTTACAATTTCCTACAAAAGGATAGCCACAAATTAAATCTCAGTCCTCAAACTCCACATCACCATTGAACCGGCTTCCATATGGTCTGACCATGAGCACCTCCTTGCTTGATGGCTCATAGATTATAAGATAAAATTAACCACCACCCCACCACTTTGAGTCGTCTCCGACGGTAGTGGTTTGCTCTTCGCCGTTCGACTCTTTTTTAATTTGTAAGCCCTAGGCTCCGCCCGTCACGTTTCAGCCTACAATTGATAGAAATTTTAGTATTATTAATAATTGGCTACCTGACATCCTGGATGGGGGAACAAAGAGAAGTATACGTTTTGATTTGGTAGGAATGCCCTCACTGATAGTAAAAGGGTTCAAGGACTTTAGACTTTCGGTATTATACCTTAGGTTATCTAGTGCAAAGGTGTGTATGTCGCCATGACTGTGATTTTTAAGGGGTTTTGTTTTTGAGCTGCAGTGCAATTGTGGTTGGGCAGCTGCTGGGCGAACGTTGATGCGCTAAGCACATTGCTCATTGACTTAGCCTATTAGAAACTGGTATCATTTGAATCTCTGGTGCCAAAATATGTAGTTTTGCAATCTGAGTATATGTTGTTTCATTAATGATTAGCGTACCTTACTATCTTAGAAAAGTGCGTTATTTAATAATCGATAATCAAATTTTTATTAGTTCTTTATTATCTAGACGATATGGACATTCATAATGCATTACAAATGTGAGTTCTCATGTAATGTAATTACCCCACATGGTCCCGCCAACCTCCATGCGCCTCCACCTACTCTCGTCTGCTCGAGCCCTTCGCTCGTTCGGCCATGCTAACGGGCGCACGAGTCCGAAACCGCCATCTCGTGCCTCAGAGACGTGGTCGTGGTCTGACCTACCGCGCGAGCGCAGTCATCGAGATTCAACATAACATTCCGTAGGCCATCGATAGACTGCTCAATCTCTTCTATCCAATTTCGGTGCCGAGACCGCAAGTAGTTCGACTGACTCGCACTTCGCTATGTTCCCACTTCCTCATATGTCCGTCCACGCCGCTGCATCACCCTAGTGTGCAGCTCTCATAGTACTGTGCCGGTCCCACGCCGAGCGTAGTGTCTAGAATTAGCGGTATCTCGCGGCGCCGCTCGAGTTACAGCGCCTAGCTAGCCGGTAGAACGCCTCATTTATGCCCTCCACTACACCGTTTGCCCACGTTATTGAGTTTGATTGCACAACTTTTGGCATTATCTCTCACTTGCATCGCCCCATACTGACCTCTTCCAGCCCGCCAGATCGACAGACTCACCGCGCTCCCTGCCTCCACTCTGCAACCCGGTCGCATCGTGCCTCTATTTCTGTTAATTATGTCCCACGATTGGGATGGCGTGACACTGAATCCGATTCTACCGCTCAGTTGAAGCTATGATTGATAAATACTGTTTGGTGACTCACCCCGCGACTATCCTTATTCTAACCGGTTATTCGTTCTGCAACTCTGTCTGATAGTTCATACAGCACTACAACGGCGTGTCATAAGTGGCTTCGATGACCCACTGACCGCAACTAGTTGTATCGCAACACCTTCCTCAACGCCCGATCCGAACCGCATCGTCGGTCCCGTAATGCTCGGTATATATACTCTGTACACGGAGGCTATTGGTGGGTTCGTCCGCCTGCCCCGATCATGTTGCGCGCGCGCCCACATCGTCACCGGCTTAACCGGGCTCAAGCTCACCCCGCTAATAATTTGTACATTGGACTATTCTAACAGTGGACCATTGCATTCCAATCCATGGTTACCATACTATGTATATGGTAAGAGAAATGTAGGTAATTTACTGTATTCGGGGTTTTTTAAAAAACAGTTGACGCTGCCTACAATTTTAATACATAGGATATACAAGCAGTGTAAATTGGTACTGCAGCCTAAATTCCGCTTACCAAAAGTACACCGTACATTTCTGGGTGCTTTGTATCGCATTATAATATATCATTAGTTTGATTTAGGTTGAAGCTTTGCTATCCCATTCAATCCCAGATTATCTTCACTGTAAACTAAGCGTAACAATTCTTATTTTAAATAAAATAAAAGAATTCCTGATTTAAAAAAGTAACACCATCTTATATGAACGACATAATATTTTACAGCAACAAAAAGCAGGATGGCGACTTAAGTGGACAAATGCGTTATTTATTAATAAATAACCAAAATATGATGTAATAACTTATATATTGTTATTTAATAATTAAAATGTTTAATTATTGGTTAATGACGCACTGTTTGCGGGGAAGTTTGTTTGTAACTGTCTTATGTTTTTTTCCTTTTTTTCTTTCCTATTCTCATCAATTTTATTTATTTTTTTATTTCAAAATCAATTTTGTTTTTTTTATATTTTTTCTTTCTAGCCTTTTTTTCTGTTCATTCTTTTTTTATTTTTTTTTATCCATTTTATATATTACAGATTCATCACGTTTCTTTTTCCAGCCATAACACTAGGAAACGGTGAAAGGGGGCGTTTTTGGGGTGCTGTCCAATGTAATTTGACGTGAAAAAGTGCTAATTATTAGCTAATTTTCAATAAATGATGTTGACTTTGACTTGACTTTGGACATACTTTAGAGTTATCCATAAATAATACAAGTTGCATTAATGACGCATTTTGCAAAATGACGCCTGCAATATTCCAGTATTCAAATATCCGTGTCTACCTATTGCCCACTTTACACATCTCAAGTCTGTTTTTATAGCTAACGACAAAGAAATGTTTCGTGTCACATGCAATGAGCTAGAAACAGCACGTGGCGTGGCGCGGCTCCGACGGAGAGAGTGCTTGCTGTGCTCGTGGCTACACTTGAATGGTTTATAATCTGTATGGTGTATCATCGCTGGTTAGCATACGGTTGTTATATGGGCTGTATTCTTCAAAGTATTGGTTCGAAAGAGTGGCATGTAAAGCCGGCGTCCTCGAATGCTACTCAGTAGCAGTTGTTGCTACAATTCTTCTGATGTGTCAGAGGCCGTCTGGCGATTTTGAGAAAAAGATCTAACACCTTGTTTGTAAGGTGATTAACCAGCAGCTCACTCGAGAAGAAGAAGATTTAGAAAAAATGGTGATGTACAGATACGTAGTAAAAAGGTGAGCATTGGAAATATACCCATTCTAGGATGTAACATCAGTTTCCAAAGTTACGTTAGATCACGGTTCACCTCAGTGAGTGATGGACCTAAACTTATTTTCACTATAATATTAATCTCACCAAAAACATACTGAAAAAACTAGCCAAGTCTCTATGGAGCTGCTTGTCTCTAAAAAGCAATGAAATCTAGACAAAGTCGTGCTGAGTCTTAGGTTCCTACTGTGTTTCTTTATAGATAGTTAATGTGATATGACTGGGCGTTGAACATTCTTTATACGTAAGTGGTACAAGCCAACGGCCAGTCATTCACTTAACCTATCTGTAAGAAATCGCAGTAAGGAACCTAAGACTCAGCACGACTTTGTCTAGATTTCATTGCTTTTTAGAGACAAGCAGCTCCATAGAGACTTGGCTAGTTTTTTACAGTATGTTTTTGGTGGGATTTCACTTCTTTTTGTAGAAACGTGAGCTTATTGACATCAACCTAAGGCCTAGTTTGGTTGGGCTCCCGTGTTTTCTAATCAGAGTCACCAGGTACTCCAGATCTCCGATTATCCTAGTTTTTGTAGTTTTCCCTTTATGTGGTCATTAAACCCTAACTCTGTACCAAATTTCAGCTCTCTGAGATTATGGGAAGTACTAGTTCTATTTTGATGATCATGAGTGAGTGAGTGTCGTAAATACGAAACTTTGCTTTCGCTTAACTTCGGAACTAAATTACCTACAGACTTGAAATTCAGGTTTTTAAGTATGTGATTATTGCTTTCTGGATGACGAAAATTTCAGCGTTCTAGTCTTATCCAGAGGTTCCCGAATAGAGGCCCGAAAATGCGGCGAATTGGTTCCAGTAAAGGATGGTACGGCAGTGTTTGCTTTGCGCTCGACTTGGCGGGGGCACTGCCGTGCCCCCAAATGTAAAAGAAAACAAGGATACTATCGTCTAAGGTCAAAAAATACATCCCTTACAAGGACAATTACAGCGGATAATACTCCAAGAAAAACAAAAAATCAAATGAACCTGACCCGAAAATAAATGCTACAATACTCATGAACTCAAAACAACTAGTCAACGAAGGAGTAATTTACATAATTAAACATAACTTATAATCTATATCATGGACACTAATAAGAAAACCAGATGAATCAGTTCACCGAACAATAGACAGCCTTGAGTAAACAATTTCCCAGAGAACTAACGTCAATATACTATGCAATATTCATAATTAGATAATTACTCAATAGAGCAATTTCTTATTAGAATAAAATAGGGGTCGGGGTTAAAGGGCCTGAACTGTTTTTATTTAAACTGAAACAAAGAACTTCGTTTTTTGGCAATCGAGCTACTATTTGGGTCTGACTAATTAATTAATTAATGCTTATTTGAATTTATAATTGTCTGTACCTAGAACACTCAGGTTTTTCGTGCAACTTAAGTTATGATTATGATAGGACATTGCATAGGTCATGTATTTTAAACCGAATTATCAAAAGGAGGAGGTTCTCAATTCGACCGCGTATATTTTTCTTTGTATGTTGAACTTCATTTAGATTTGTTTCCTTTCAATCGAACGAGTGAATCAATAATAATCATCCTTATAGATGTTTTAACACTTCATAATTCAAAAGCAAATTACTATACTACAACGAAGCACTCCATACAATTCAACAATAACTATAAGTACAGACAACAGCACATCAAGTTACTACAATCTGTCAAATTTCTGCGAAAGAAACTAGATTTTCAACCTTATCACAACGGAGGTAGGTAAGGTAGGAGGAGGTAGGTTAATGTTTGATTGGTAAAATTTGATAGATTCGTATACGTTGACCTGCTGTTGTCTGTACAATAATGCACCAAACAAAACATGTTTAGTATCTTACAAACATAACACAACGCATACAAAACGGTTATTTAATATTTTTATTTTAAATACGCCATCAATAAAGTGATTATGTTCCTCATACGGCACAAATAATGGTGTCCTTAGACTATTCGTCAATGACACTGTACAGACGACAGCAGGTCACCTACCCCAACCTGACAAATCTTACCAATCGAACATTAACCTACGTCTATTGTGATAAGGTTGAAAATCTATTGAAGAAATTTAACATATTGTGATAACTTGTTGTGCTGCCGACTGTACAATGCTTTGTAACATCACTATTCCTTGAAATATGTCACTATTTGTCATCTTTATTATAATAAAATAATAATGATTTATGTTCTAAAGTTCATGGTAAATAGACACGTGGTAAGAAATGACTATTTCGAAGAATCCAAAGTGTTTGCTATTAGTCATTTACTTAAATACTAAAGGTTGATCAACCTGAGATACAAAGGTTATTTTTTACACAAATAATTTAGTGATTAAAATATCCGCTCAAATATATATTTGCTATCAACATTAAGGAGCTCAATCGCATTTTATTACCAACTGTTTGTACGGTAGGACATCACTACCGAAAATAGACAGGTAGTAAAACGTCACTTTGTTATTTGTAAAAATGTAGTACTTATTGGTTATTTTACTATGCAGTAGACTGTTTATTAACGATAGATTTCAATATTCTATCTATCTCTAGATTTACTTATTCTATATCTATTCTGTCAAAGATAGTAATTTGATATGAGCCCCATACAAGTACCTAACGTCAAATTCCTATCTCTAATAAACAAATCCACGAATAAATAGGTTATTAGAATCCACTGTAAGTAGGCAGGAATGCTACTCAAAAATTTAAACTATTAATTTTCTCCTATGATGAATAATTCACCCTTGACCGCAAAAGACCTTTGACCGACATTCTTGAAGATGGGCAACGAAATAAAACTACGGTTTATGACGAAAATAATTGTCGGAACAATAGTGGCGGTGTTTACGACTGGACCTTGCATTGTGCATCGATTTCGTAAGGCCGAGCGAACACGCAAGGCGTGGAGTAAGTAGCTAGTGATGGGCGGTGTTGGGAAGACGAATAGTCGGCGTAGAATTCGGTGTGCCGAAAATTGTTGGGAATATGTTTTTGTGATTGTTTTTTTTTTAAGTATAATTTATTTTTTTAATAGCATTTTTATTGCCCCACCGCTGGGCACAGGCCTCCTCTTACACCGAGAAAGGTTGAGTATCGTTAAAAATAAAATAAAAAGTTAATTATTGTACACAATAGGATTTTTTATAGACAAATTAAAGTTGGTTATACGGAATGTTCAATATACTTTTTGAATATCTTATATAAGAAACTGAAACTCAACAACTATTATGTATTTATGTAGCACAGATAAATTAATTACTAACTTTCATGAATTTCCGTTTTTATCCGCAATAATTATGCAACTATACTAAGTAGAATATTTGGTCCATCTCTAGTAGCAACATTAACCTGTAAACCAATGAAGATATTTTGCAATAACAAGCGCGGTATTAACAAATAGAAATAATATAGTTTACAATGTAAATATATTTTACAACTTTGATTTAGTATTTTTAGGATATTTAGATACATAATATTATGTATCAACTAGCTTCAGGCTAGCGGTTTCACCCGTTTCTCGAGAACAGCTTCCAGCAGCCGGACAAAAATTGGCCTCAATGTTATCTAAATACTTATATAAAACTCAAAGGTGACTGTCTGACTGACAAAGTGACCTATCAACGCACAGCACAAACCACTACTGGAGGGATTGGGCTGAAATTTGGCATGCAGGTAGATGTTATGACGAAGGCGTTTTCTAAGAAAGGATTTCCTGAAATTCCAACGGGAAATTTAAATTTGCGCAGGCGAGACCGCTGGCAGAAGCTAGTTCTGATATACATATATAAGCCATAATAATGCCAAGTTTGATCGAAAACCATTTGGTAATTTTTGTCATATAAACTATTACGTTTATCATATCAGCAGAATATCCCTGTTACTTTATAAACTTTTTGGAATAACTTAGCACTTTGTTAATGTATAAAGTGTAATGTAATAAAATATAGTTAACCGTTACTTAGGTATTCTTAGGTAATAAGCGGAGCGTTGAACCTTATTACAGCCGTAACATAAGCAGGTGATTTGACGGCTCATTAATATTTTACAACCGCGCCATTATTTTAATATTGCCTGGCAATGTGACCAATTTTACTGGAATTGGTCAACTATAGCTTGCCAGTGAGGCTTGCAACTTCGCGTGTTTGAACCGAATTACTTGTTACACTAAGTAATTGGGATAGTTATTCAGTTTGTAGTACAAGGTCTTGGATAGAAACCCAGTTAGTATATTTACGGATTTATTTAATAAAAACTTTGAGACGGACCGAGCTAAAAGCCAATTAATACTACTTAGTGAAGCTATTAAATATTTATGTTCGCAATTAATGAATAAAATTCATAATAATCAAGTAAATTGCACAATTTATTTATAAACTGAAAAGCCAAATGAATACTTTCTAAAATATTAATATAGTGATATTTCATAAGAATTTTAATAGTTTCAAGTTTTCTCACATTGCATCAACCAACCGCTTAGTAAAAGTAATATAAATAAACTATTTATTCAAATAAATGCTATATTAGGCAAAAAATCTGATATTTTCTACGCCAAGTTACACAAGACGTTTCCTGAAACCTTTTCATCACTTTCTATTGTCTCCTAAGAGCGATTGGGCACAAAACTGTAAGCGAAAAATTTTGCCAAATAAGACACAAGGGGCGATGTAATACCACAAATAGCAAAAGCTCACTCGTGCATTTTCGATGTCATCGTTACGCAAGCACACGCCAAAATTGACAATATGACACACACATGCACGTACGAATATGAACAGCGCCCTCGCACCGTTGGCAGAGAAGAAGTATAGAAGGTTTGGTGATAGTGTCTCCAGTTGTTTAAATTCTCTAAGCTTGTCTCCTACCCCAACAGGTAACAAGGCTATAAATTATAACGCAACTGCGATCATAAACACGTGCTAGTTCTAAACACACACGTTCGATAACTATTTGAGTGGCCGATAATAATATTTATAGGCGTTTACACAATGAAGGACGGAGCTACGATTGTGAGAAAACCCTGAGCGGTTTGGTTACCTAACTATTATGACATATCTTCATTCAATATCCGCTTAGTTTGCCCCATTGCTTGAGAAATGCAGTAAGGCATTATCGTTGGTCATCACGGTTGCTCACGATTGTTTCTTGATTTGCAATTGCAACCTATTCTGCGACTGAAGTCAAAGTCAAAATCATTTATTGAAAGTAGGCTAATTAGAGTAGCTCTTTTTCACGTCAAATTTTACAAAGGACAGCATCCCCAAAAGCCATTCACCACTTCCTAGTGTTATGGTTGGAAAAAAGAAGAGAACTTAACGTCTTCTTCTTTTTCCTGTCCTGATCCCAAGTTATTTGGGGTCGGCTTCATAAGGCTTCCACTTCCATTCCTCTCTGTCAGTCATCATACTAACATTCTCTCCCTTCTTATTCATGTCCTCTTACACTTTCTTCAACCAACATGTTACAGCATGGATTTAGCAAGCCATTTGGTTCCAAAATACCTACCTAATTCATTATCTATCAATGGCTTCTATTTAAGAATGAGAACCCCTATATCAAAACAAACATATTGGTCATCCTATAGCCTAAAACCTGGTGATGTTTTCACAGGTGTCGACTTTCCATCAAGTTCACATCGCTCGCTATAAATATTGATAGAGCACGTGGGAACGGCTCCTTCAATTGTTATGATCCCTTCATCAATGTTTGTGGGAGTCATTGAGTTCATTGAACATGGGAGACGTTAATTAGGTACTTTAGTCAGTATATCAGATTTCATATCGGATGTTGATATTTTTATCGACTAGAAAGAGGAGCTCGTGGGTAAAAAACGATCATAAGGTTAAGCAGCGCTTGGCTTGCTTATTCCCTGAGTGGCTGACCATCTTGTCATGAGTTCTTCTGTGTTTCAAAAGGCACGTTAAATTGGTGGGTCATGATTTGTTTCCGTTAGAAGCAAGAAAGTGTCACAACCAGTTGACCCCAATTTAGTAGGGATGATCAGCTCGGCAGATAGATGGAAGATGATTTTTATCGACTACCTGGGCTACGTTTCGCAATTTTATATTCTTAGTATATTGGAGAACCAGATGGGTGGATCCATTATTATAGGGTATTGTCAAGTATGCGAAATATTAACAAAAATTTTCATTAATATTTGATTTTGTGCATTGTGCGTTAAGTATGTTAACTTGTGAGATTAGCCAGTGACGGAGATTCCTTATGTGAGAAAATGTGTGTGAAGTGTTCTGTGCCAGGTCAAATGTGTATTTGTGTTCATTACCTTGCTTTCTGGACAGCTTGAGGAACACATCTTCCAAGGATATGCAGCTGTACATCTGTAGTAGTGCTTGTGGTGACTCCTCAGCCAGGAGACGACCACTCCTCATCAGACCAATCTGAAAGAAGAAAATATTTAGTAAGGCTTGAAGATATTTGTAAGGGTTAATAATACTTAGTTGGTGTACAGACACCAGCACACCAACCTAGCACAATCTGTCAAATTCTTCAATAGATTTTCAACCATATTACAAATGATGGAAGGGTTACGTTTCAATGGCATAATTTTACAGATTCAGGTAGTTTATTACAGGAATTGATCCTGTACCTCGATTGTTTTGTAATTCTGAAGTTAGCCATTTAATATGCCCACTTGGTTGTGTTTTGTTTATATATTGGTTTGATGATTGTGAAGACAATTTTGCTGAAAACAACTTCAGACAAACAAATACGCTAGGAGTCAAATGGCTAACTTCAGAAATACTTTATTTGACGCGAATTGTTAATTATATTTTTGTTTACACCAAAAACATCAAGCATCTACATAAAATCTGAAGTCATTAACTTAGTTTAATATCCTGCCCATTCCACCGAAACTAATCAGGTAATCACATAATATTCTCATAGTTTTTGCCAATAACGTCAAAAATAACAAAAAATGTTAAAGTTCCGTTTTTGTTGCTATCTTCATTAGACACTGTGGTCCTTTAAAAAATCTTTAATCTGATTGTGTGGTTACAAATACGTGTTAAGTTCTTTGTGTATGACAGAAAATTACCAAGTTAAATTAGTTAAGGGTTTTTGTCTTTTGTTTTTTAATTAAAATGAGGCGTGATTTAGTTTTGTGAAGGGTTATTCTTGAATGTATTTTTTCGAAGGTTTAAAGTTTAAACTAAATTGTGAGGAATTAATCAATTAATTTGTAACTGCTAATAATTTTATGAAAGCTTAAATAGTATAAGTGATAATACTTTCGTAGTAGGAATAAAAAAATACGTATTTTTTATATGTTTTGTATATTTTCCTAATTTGAAAACATGCATTTTGAATTTTGTAGTTTGACTTCATGTTTTTGATATTTAAGCACCAGTTTTCACAAATTTAACCGTTGACATTTTCTATTCAAATTCTTTGAATTATCAAATATCTATTTTTAATTAATTCTTGATTAATATACTTATTTGAAATCAATTCGTTTTTATTTCGATAAAAGAAGCGATGTATACTGAAGTATATTTTATCATTAATATTATTTCATGAGTTTTTATGCCCCAATGAAACAAAAACTAGTCGAAGACTTAACAGATGACTCTGAATGTCATCTATTCGTAAATATAAATATATAAAACCATTTTTACGTAGTCAAAATTATGCGTAGAATATGCTAATATTACCAAGTCAAACGAGGAAGCTTATAGACCACCATTAGTAAGTTTTTTTGAAACGAAAACACGATTTTTTCAAGGAAACACCATTCCGGAAATATTTTGTATAATGTATGTAGTTGTTGATTTCGGTTAACATTTATTTATTAATATTATAAGAGAAAGGAGATTAAAATTGTTTGTGAGTTTGTACGTAAGGTGTAATCTCCGGAAATACTGAACTGATTAGAAAAACAAAAACCGGCCAAGTGCGAGTTGGACTCGCCCACGAAGGGTTCCGTACCATTATCTATGAAAAAATTACAATAGAAATGGTCAAGTGTGAGTTACTTAAGTTGCACATTATTTCTAATAGATGGCGCTACTAGTATACAATTTTGCAATTAATATAAATCAACTGGCTTAATACATACTTTATTTTTAAAAATTTTTAGTATTTGTTGTTATAGCGGCAACAGAAATACATAATTTGTCAAAATTTCAGCTTTCTAGCTATCACGGTTAGTGAGATACAGCATGGAGACAGGGAGACAGACAGACAACGAAGTCTTAGTAATAGGGTCCCGTTTTACCCTTTGGGTACGGAACCCTAAAAAAGCACTAATAAAACTGGTTACAATTTCTTGTTACTGCTATGGGTCCTTGTATTTCAGGTATATTGCGACTGAAATAAGGAATATTTTTTTCACAAGGTTAAGATAACAATTGATCAATAATAAAATCCTCTATCAATAAGACACGAAACTACGAAATATTTAGTTATTTACATATTTATTTTTTCTGTAGAAGTGACAAGTAACATTGACCTTCAACTAAGATCAACAAAAACTTCAAGATTTTTTTCTAAAATTTTGCAATTTTTTGCCATTTTAACATAATGCTTACATAATATCCGTGACTTGTAGTTTGTTACATTATTTGTAAATTTGTCATATTTTTGAAAATTGTAAGATTTTAAATAGTTTTTGTGTGTTTATATAACTTGTTCTAAAACACTGCGTCTGGCCAGGTTGTTAGCCAAGTCCAACGTATTTTGGGAAAAGGCTAGGCAGATGATCATAACTTGTTCTATAAGATCTTAGATAACTATTGTTAAAAACATGACGCCGTATCTTTTAAGAAGTGGTTATGGACGTGATTTTGCGACAGTAATTCTATGCAAATTATTTCTTCATAGAAATACACATACTGCCAAAGGAATTCAGGTGAATTCACACACACAAATTCGTACACCAATAACTGAGTGTAGGTGAAGGAAAAAAAATTGAGGAAATCTGGACTTAAAAGCTTAAAATGCGCCTTGAGCAAGAATGGTGATTACTTTACGCTCATTTCTTCTCTGTATGAGAAAGAGTCCGTGCCATTCAGTGGGACAATAAATACGCTGATAATTAAATAAATCAAGATAGAAATAGTTAGCGGGTAGTGGATGGATGCTGGCTGCCCAAGACCATGGTTGAGGGAGGCCTACGTTCAGCAGTGATCGGCAATTGACCAATATGATGATGACGATAATGATGAAGATACTCACACAATGCGCCTGGCGAGCTTCTTCAATATAATGCGTGGTGATGATGACCGTCTTGTCTCCGGAGCTGGTGATGCGCACCAGGTGAGTCCAGATGGACTGGCGCAGCAGTGGGTCCACTCCCACCGTCGGCTCGTCCAGGATCAGGAGCTCAGGGTCGTGCATGAGGGCCACGGCGAATGACACTCGGCGCTGTTGACCACCACTGGGGAAGAAATTGGAGATTAGTAAAATTAAAATAGGCTTGGTAGATTGGTATCGAATATGTACGGCAGGGAACTGGAACTATAAAAAGGATGCTATATATTATTGTAGTACCTACAATCCCATCCACTTTGCTTATTGCACTCGTAGAAGAGCAAAAAAAAAAACAACAGTATAACAGCTAGAATATCGTCATGTAACCGTTTTCTTAAAAAGAGTTTATGGAGTGTTTTGTCGAGTATTCTTCATAAGACTAATATTTTGGAGTCGTACGTGGAATCACAAATTGGTGTTTCAAAAGAGCCTACAAAGGCCTTATTGAATTCAAAAAATTTGACTTCGACTGGAGTTTGTCTAAGGCGGGCTAAGGAAGAAAGACTAATTTAATAATTGAACCTAGCACGAAAAAGATTTTTTGGAACCGGGATTAAATAATTATACCTGAAATACCCAAAGCCTCGCATACATTAAAAGTTAGTCAGAAATGAACGATCTCTATTATTAGTCCCAAATTAGGATTAAGGATGGATATTTAGGTAGTAAACCCACCGCAACGGCCAACACGACGACTTGGGTTTTTTCCAAATATTTCGGAACAAATTGCACAAGATTCAAAATCAAGACCGTAGTATGAGCCTTTCTTATTTCTAAAAAAAGTGAAACGTTACGCAGATATATTATGATTATACAAACACAACGTAACACGTTACTCAATCGTTATCTCGATTGTGATGCTGTCTCTCAGGAATCGATTAAATTCTTCATCTGCAGCTACTACTTCATAGGAGTCATTTTACGAGTGAAAGATTCGGATGACCGATTGATGATTTTGCACGCTCATGAAGCGTTGTTACTTAGCCGCGAGCAGAAAAATTATGAATTATGACATTATTGTGACATTCATTCAAATTATTATTGGTGCTTATATAAAAAGAATATCTAATCTATACTGTGTCTATACTAATATTATAAAGCTAAGAGTTTGTTTGTTTGTTTGAACACGCTAAGCTCAGAAACTACTGGTCTGATTTGAAAAATTCTTTCAGTGTTAGATAGCCCATTTATCGAGGAAGGCTATAGGCTTCTTTTTATTCGGGTGCGCCGAGAAGTGCCCACGGGACGCGGGTGAAACCGCTGGCAGAAGCTAGTTTAAAATATTCATGTCAGTATCATATTAAAAATCTAGCTTCATTTTAACCTGCACATTTTGAAAGTCATAATCTGCCTAGCCTTATCCCAACTATGTTGGGGTTGACTTCCAGCCTAGTCAGATGCAGCTGAGTACCAGGGTTTTACATGGAGCGATTGCCTATCTGACTTCCTAAACCCAGTTACCCGGGCAACCCGATACCCCTTGCTAAGACCGATTGTCAGACTTTTGAAATAACCACCTATTGAAAAGTGCTCTATGGGTATATTTTTTAAGAAATGGGTTTTCGGAAAGATTCGGCATTATTATGATGATGGCGTCCTAGCCGATTGTCGGCCATGGCGGCTGTTCTCATATAAGGAGATCAGCCAGCTGCGCAGGACATATTATAGTGCACAAGCATTTGCGCAGACACAGGTGCACTCCCTATTCCCTCACTCTCAATATCCGATGGGACGGCAATCCGACACGACTGGAGAGAGATTAAATGCAGACCCGACATTAACGTGTTCTCCCATGCACGGGTGAATCAATCACCAACTGACATAAGCTAGCCCACTGTCAATCATAATAAAGATATTCAGAAACATAACAAAAGTAATTCTCCCAAACAATAACAAGATCTCGTGATAGAAAACAGTAAAGTCATACGAGATTTCACCTTTCGAAAATTTGTCTTGCAGCCATTGTCGAACATATTGCGAAACTCTATTGATTGCGCAATGTCATGACTTTTGAATTTAACTAATGAAATACACGATTCAAAGTAAGCATTTTTTGATGTGGTAGTCATAGACTTTCATAGCTAGACTAACCTATACTAATATTATAAAGCTGAAGTTTGTTTATTTGAACGCGCTAATCTCAGGAACTACTGGTCCAATTTGAAAAATTCTTTCAGTGTTAGATAGCCCATTTATCGAGGAAGGCTATAGACTAGTTTTGATCCAGGGACGCGAAGTAGATCGCACGGGACGCGGGTGAAACCGCTGGTAGAATATACGTATATTTGCAACGACTGGAACAGGCCGTTAAGCTGTACTTAATATTGATAAAGATTATGAGATTGAGTTTGACTCTAGATAAGATAGAAGTGTGGAATAAAATAATCTAGTATATTATTATGATGCTAAGAAAGTTCAATAAATTACTATAAATAAAACATACTTCCTATTTAGATCACAATGGCCAGCACATAATATCCGAAACCTTTATCGGCCAATACCCTATATTCAATACAAACTTTTTACGCATACAATACTATTGAAGGTTTTTGTCTAATTGTACCAGTAACTGGGACAATCTGGTCATTGAACTGTTTAAAAAGAAATACTACCGTTGATACTGAAGCCGTTTTACTAACTGTGTCCCGTGGTTTCACCTGCGTCCAAAAGAAACTACGTACCGCATACGAATAAAAAGTTACAATACAGTATGGTAATATGTAAAAATTTACTCGTTGGGCCAGAAAAGATAATATAGGTGGACTATATATTACGAGTACGTTCATGCTCAGAGGTTGACGAGTACGTCTGTGTCAAAATGTGAAAGTACTGAAATGTATTTTTGTAGTCATAATTATTTCCTTAATATTAATTACTTAGTAATTTCCTTATAAACAAGATTATCTTTGACGCAATCGCACAGCTTTAAGTAAAGGAAAATATCGTGGGAACGCAATTCGGCGAATTCACTAAAAACCTTGAGTAAGTTGTGGTGCAATGCTCTCTGTTTTTGAGAGTAAATAAGCTGATCAATAAATGGTTCTACACATATTATTTATCTCATGGACCCCTGTTTAACATACTTCTTGTTTAATCCCTACCTATACCTATGCAAAAGTAACTGTTTTCCTATACTTAACGTATTTATTGTAAAATGGTTGGTTGGCTCCCTCCCACCTCTGTTCCTTCTGGAACCCTTTGAGTATCAGGGCCGTGGTAACTCTTTCGAATGATCTCGCAGCTACTGTAAAATGCTACCCTTAGATCCATAACAGAGTGAGTTTTTATTTGACGGCGTGAAATAGTTCTTTCAGAACACCGTTTTTTTTTTCAAATTAATTAATAACATTTCTCAAGAAGATATGCTGAAATCTGTGCTCTGGTAAAACCCCACAACAAACTACATCGATATATCTTCTATTTAGTATGAACTGGAGACTAAGAAACCGCCGAGTTACCCAACAGTTGTCACGTAATCTTGCTTGAAAGTTATGAGCACATACAGTTTAATACGGATCTAGCAGCTCTAAGCATTTCTCAAGCCCGCAGACTGTTCTTGTAACCCCAAAACGATGTCAAGTGGTATAAATTCAAACTTGTTTATTCAAATTAGGCTCATAGACGACCACTTTTCGAACGTCAAAACAAAAGACAGTCGCCAACACGCCCACCCTATGTGTTTTTGCTGGGAAGAAGTGGCGCAACAAACTCCCCAGCAATACATGTTGTCAGACTTTCTGGCTTCTGATTACACGAAACAACTGACAACCGGTACCCACCAATTTATCGTGCCTTCCGAAACACGAAGAACTCGTTATGACAAAATGGTCACCCATCTAAGGAACGACCATGCCGAGCGTTGCTTAACTTTAAGATCGATCGATCCACTCGGCTTTGACTTAGCCACGAGCTCTTAATTCTGTATAGAATCTTACAAGATTATACCCAAATTAATTTATCATAGGCATAGCAAAACTAATCTTTAACAATATAAAGCTAAACGAACAATCTGTAACAATAATTGTGTCTAAGATGATCTTAGTATTCAACAACATACATAAAATCCTTTGTCTCGCGTCACTTCACAGAACGCGTGACAAATGCCCATAGCACGTGCATTTGTCACGCTCACTGCCGGGAAAATGTACAAAAATGTCCATCATTGTTTGTTTAATTATTTAGGGACATTTGTTTTGTTTCTGAAGCGTGTAATTATTGTGGGAAAATGTATTTTTTTCACGGTTTGAATGTCTATGTTTAGTGGAATTAAATCGTTTGTGTGTGGGATATAACATCGTTTTTATATGTAACGCTAGCTTTTTCTACTGACTAATCCTGAAAAGAAATGCCGATAGAAACAAGTGATGAAATAATAATGAAATATTGACTATAGGATCAGCTCAGAAATAAGCATGTATTTGTGAATATTCTTAAGCTAAAATCTGTACAAAATCTATATTAAAAAAATATTCGCTTTCCCAAAACGTAGAACGTTGTTGATTAGACCGCGCTTATTTATCTATTTTCTTTTTGTGTAATTTCCAAAAGTTTGTTGAGATGGGAAAGAAATAAGATGCAAAATTCAAAATTAACACATAATTCAAAAACACATTTTCCCATAAAAATAATCTCAATATATCCTATTTGTATGTAAAACGTAATTTAATTTAACGATCACGGTACGCAAACAATTTAGTCTGTTCACACAAACGTTGTATTATCGTAAACCATAGTTGTAATCGTAAAATTATCGTAAACGTGTATACTACTGGAAAACCGGTAAAATATAATATTGAACTGTTGCATATCATTTTGGTATAACGTTTTCTAAGCAGCCAGAAGTCAGAACCTCTTCAGAAAGTCTTACCTAGAAGTAAGCGATGGTCTGTGTAACTGGATTGAGGAGGTCATATAGGCGGTCGTTCTGTTTAAAACTTTAGTACTCAGATGCATCAAATTGGACTGGAAGCCGACTCCAATAGTCCAATATAGTTGGGAAAAGGCTAGGCCGATGATGTTTTCTTTTGGAGACATTTTTAAGGATGGGAAATGACAGACTTATTGAATAAAACCTACCTATGTCCCCTTGTGTTTCAGGGTCGCGGTAACTCTTTCTATAATCACGCAGCCCTTTTTGATAGCTAAAAAAATTCTACTAAAAATAACGAATTCTACCACTTGATTCTAATAACATTTTAATTGCTATTTAACTGGTCTATCGTGGTCAAATTTTAATTAATTTGATATTTCATTAGCAATGATAGGCTGGCAGAGAAGTTTGGCGAATGTCCACCAAAAGACATAAGAAGGCATTTAAATAATAATTCGTTTCAGCTGTATAGGATAACAATGCTATTACTTCCCTGGTCGTTCTGCGTTCAAAATTAATTAGTCAGAACATGGCTAATAACTTTTGCATAATAAATCAGTGAAATCACCGAACATTAATTAATTATGTAGTTACCAAGAAAAACGTGGTTCTATTTGACATTTACAAAGGATGTTTGTCTGTTATTTTATACCGAGAATAACCGGGGTGATGCCGGGGGAAATACTAGTCTTTGTACAAATATTTGCATAAATAGATACAAAATGAGATGTTAAATTGATGAGTCAAGTTGGGACGGAGATACCTATGTATCAGTAATATTTGTGAAGATTTCATGTGTACCTGTACATATATCGTCATGTTTTTTCTCCGAAGGGTTTTCCGTGATGTTCTAACCATAAGTTATGGGAAATCTGTTGCTTTTAATACTAATATTATAACGAGGAAAATGGTTTTGTTTGTTTGTGTGTAGCTTAAAACTATTGGGAAACTAAATTATCACCAAGTAACAGTCTATATTTTATCCAGGTACGGGAAGGAGATCCCCGGAACGAGGTTAAAAATCAGCACTTTTAAATTATTTTTATTGTCACTGAACAACTGTATGTATGTTTATATAATAATTTACTAAACCAATTTTAGTGAAATTGATGCAACAATAAGTTGAGCTCTGAATTAAGATATTTTGGACTTTGATGAATAGGAAGTATTTCTTTCAGGACGTAACTGTAACGAAAGCTTTATTTATATACCTACTTATACAGTAAACTAAAAAAAATATTAACTACCCACATTTTTTATTATAATTACGTTCGCTTTACCCAATTATAGTAATTAAGATTACCACAGATCTTGTTAACTTCCGTTTCCGTGTAGTTCGCCTCAAGTGTTCAGTAATTTATAAACAGTTGCGCGTGCGCTGAACGCATGTCATTATTATAAGTAGGTAAAGAGAGTGGATTATAGTATATCTACATAATATACTAATATTATAAAGCTGAAGAGTTTGTTTGTTTGTACGAACTATTTTACTGATTTGTAAAATTATTTTAGTCTTAGATAATCTATTATTCGAGGAAGGATATCTTTTAGTAATTTTTTCATCACCCGGGGGAATGAAGTGCACAGAAACCGCTGACAGAACCTAGTTTTTTATGACTATACTTTGAAACTAATTTCCGTCGACGAAATCTTTAACTTAAGAAATTATGCACCGTAACCAAGACTGGGAACTGCTAGGGTACAAATCAATGCCTAACTTATTAGTTATTTTCCATCAATATTATAGCAACGCGCAAACGACCGAGAGGTGTGGAAGCAAGATGGGGAGGCCTTTGCCCAGCAGTGGGATAGCAAAAAAAAAAAAAAAAATTATAGGCAATTTCTGCTACAAAATCACATACAAACATACAAAAAAAACCGCAGAAAAATCGAACGAACTCCGCAAATATTGACAGCTAAATACCATATGACGTCATAACTCCATATATACTAGCGTTAAAAGTTTACAATAACAAAATTCGCACTCCAAACTTCCTGTCACACCGCAAATACTCCGTCACAAACAGAATTACACACATTTTCGTGTAGATATATATGTAAATAATTTTGTACCTTGTGTTATACCGATCTTGTGAAGTGAATCCGGATTATCCGGTTTTTCAAATCAGAATGAAGTATCTTGACGGTTTTAAGAGACCGGTCCTGTGTTGGGATTTTTATTTCACTTTGACTGTGAAATAAGTTAGTTAAGCTGTGCAGACTGAAGGCATAAATACATATTAGAATAAAGAGGTTAGACAAGCAGTCGCTCTATGTAAAACACTGGTTTTCAGCTACATTTGATTAGACTGGAAGCCGACCCCAATGTGGTTGGAAAAAGGCTAGGCAGAAGATTGTGAACATCGCTCATCGAAACTAAAGTTAAAGAGTTTTTAAACAACTTTTCGAGTACTATTATGTGACTAAACCCGTAAGGAATGGGCGTCATGATGTCATAAGTTGATTGATAGAGCCCACCAAATAACGTTCGTACAGACGCCAGCCCATCAACCCCAAACTGTAAAATTTTTTCAACAGATTTTCAACCTTATCGCAATAGTGGAAGGTTAATATTCGATTCGTAAAATTGGATAGATTCAGGTAAGTTTCTGGCGTTTGTACATTTCTTTCAGTAAACAGTACATGGACTCATTTACAGAGGTCTTATAAATTTTAATTAATTAAGTACGTTTGAAGGCACTTGTTTCAACCTCGTTATAGGCCTTAATGGTAAAGTAAACATTTCAGAAACGTTTATTTAGTGTCTGGCCTCTTAATACTGGACTTTGTAACGTGGGTGTAAAGTGCTTTGTAGGTACACATTATGATGTCTTCATAAAATGTTTATTAAGTAGGCAGCTAATTATTATTTTATTGTAAGAAGATAATATTTTAATCTGCCAATTCGTATCTGGTTTTTCGTTACATGCTGACATGATCCAGATTCCAATAGAAGAAAAAGATGGAGCTATCCATAGAAACAGGACATGTTTAACTACCTTGCGCCAGCAGTTTCACCCGCGCTCCGAAAGAACATCAACTCGCACCAGGATAAAAAGTAGCCTTTATATTATGCTGATCTATAAACTATACTACTATAGGTAGAGTTTCATCAAAATTCGTTGACCCGTTCGCATGTGAAGACGTATCACACAACACTTACGTAAAAACTTCTGCCTTTATAATATAGTCTCCCAATTTCAATCGTTATCTCGAAATGAAACAAAATCAATAGCTTAACAAACCAATCCATTCACCGACAAGATCAAAACATCGGACAATTCCACTTGCAGACAAGACTTACCTAAGATTCTTAACCATCCTATTCTCGCTGGGCAGGTCGAGGAAGTCGAGGAGGAACCGCAGCCGCTCCACGATCTCCCTGGTCTCCATGCCGAAGATCCAGCCGAAGTACATCATGGTCTCTTTGATGGTGAACTCCCCGTAGAGAGCTATCTCTTGCGGCATGTAGCCTACTCGCTTGCCTGGGACTCCCGAACCTGGGGGAAGGAGAAGGTATTAGAAATATGGTAGACTAGCTGTTAAATGCAGTTCTTCCCACATCCTAAAGGCACGGGAAGTAGGTCCCCGTGCTCGCATAATGTAGTGCCCTCATCCCTGTTTCATTTGATCTATTCTTTGGACACAGCCTGTATATTCTATGTTACTACCATACTGTAGCCTATGTTCTTTCTGAAGCTCTAACTCTAAACTACTTGAGCTACTAGTTTTGACGGACAGACAGAAAGAGTTCCTTCCTTTAGCATTAATAATATTAGTTAGGATTGTGATAATATTATTTTACAGAATTTAAGACAGCTTAAAATGCTAATTATAGCTTATAGCTATACATAGAAGTTTCGATGCAAGAGAAGCCATATAAAATAATTTTATTAAAACTTCATAATTGATAATAACTTATTAATATCTCTTTGTTTACGTAGTTATAATAATCTGAGTTATTGTGGTAGGTATGACAAAGAATGCCTTGATACTCTATCTTCACTTTCAGATTGCCTCGTAGGTCTAGTAGTCGCATAGTGCGACTACGGGGCACGAGGCCTCGGGTTCCATTGCCAGATTGGGCCGAAATCGCTTTGTGTGTGTTTAGAAACTTTCAAAGCAGCCCGGAGCCTGGAAGATGGCGGAGTGACACCCCCGTGTCTTGGAGGTCACATAAAGCGGGCGTTCCCGAGTGGCATTCTACCCGATTGTCGGCCACGGCGGCTGTTCTCATATAAGAAGATCAGCCAGCTACGCAGGACATAGTATAGTGCACAAGCATTTCCATATCTACTTAGTAGTAGTCTAAAGACCCTTTTTCTTATCGATGGGAAATCATCAGATGACCCCTCCCGCTGTGGGTGACAGCGTGAGGGAGTGAGTCTTTTACTGACTAAAACCCACCGTGCTCCTTCGGGAGCCCTTTGTGTGCCAGGGCCGCGATAACTCTTTCGAACAACCCGCAGCACCCGAGTGCTACTTAGTTAGTATTCTCAAGAACCTTACCTTTGGTGCCTGGTTTGCCTCCGAGCACCCATATCTCTCCGTTGTTAAGTTTCCGCCTGCCCACGATGCAGGACAGCAGGGTCGTCTTACCGCACCCTGAAGCTCCCAGTAGACCGTATCTGTGGAAGTAGAACCAGTTTTAGTACTTGCACTGATGGAGAAGTATGGTACGAAAGTAGATGAAACTAGATGGTAAAATAAGTTGGGGTTATTCGGTGAAGAAGTTGTGATAATCACATTACCTATTATAATTGATCCATAGTAGAAACTAAACCAAATTCACTTAAGAAGACACTAAGTACAAGGGCAGTTTTGTATTTAAAAAGTATCCAAAGTATCATCGTCAGTGATTATCGAAAATTATCCGATAAGTGTCACACAAATCTAAAACGAGATGCAGTTGTGTTATTCTTAGAAGTAAAAGTGTTAGTTTCTTTGAAAGCTAAGCAAAAAATACCAAAAAATAGTCTTGAATTATTCAGCATCACGTTTCTAGGCCATCATCGAAATTCTAGAACATTCCATTGCACCACTGACATAAAATCTCAGCCATCACACGAGCATTTCCTAAAACCGTCCGAGATCGCAACGGTCGGCCGCTCAAGCGCATGCGCAACGCACACGAGGACGAAGCATTTGCGAAACAACACCATTTACATTCTATTCCGTACAAAACCAACTTACTCATACACTTACATCCACTCTTATAACTATTGTAATAAGGTAGATTTTTCTCTGATTTTTTCTACATGGTCTTCTTCGTTTGGTGGTTGAGGTGAATGCGTTTACAAACGCTCTTATGAGGAGGTAATAAGGTGGGTTTTCGATTGAGATTTGCTGTAGGATGGTCAGTAATATTTCTTCATTGGTTTAAGGAAAAGACGGTATTACAGTATGTGGAGGAAGGAGACAATTGTAGGCAGTCGCTGTGACTTATGTCTCAACGCGAGGATGTCGCTATGTGCTCAGTTGCTCCGTCATGCCTGCGCGCGCGCACAAGGGTGACGGAAGGATAGAAGAGCTTATATTTATGCAACTCCATATGTAAAGTAGGTAACCTTGGTGGACAAATAAGTACCTACCTCTCGTTATTTACACTAGAAATAGTTGTTTCCTCCTGATGAAGCACAGACGCCACCATATCAACCTAACTTAATCTGTCAAACTTCTTCAAGCGTAACACAATAGTGGAAGATGAATTTTTTATTTGTAAAATTTTACAGATTCGGGTAGGTTGACCTGCTGTTGCCTGTACCTACATTCAGCTCTTGGATAAACACAATTTTATCTCTTTGCTCAGATTTTAATTTATTTCGCTGCTAAATATCAAAAATAGTTCAGCGGTTTTATCATGAAAGTTATAAGTAGACAAGTCGAATAAGTTTATATTTAGAAAAGGCATAACCAAAGATAAAAACAGGCCTCTAATTAACATATTACCTAATATTGCATAACTATAATAATTGATTATATCAAGAACATCATAGATTCCGCAGAGGTCACGGTATTTGGCGCCTAACTGCTAATTATTTCCATTAACTAAACACGAGGTATTCAGACAACTAGTAAAAAACATTCATCAATATTCTTGCTAAAGGTCTCGCCATATTTATCGACGCGGAATCGGCTTTAGCCGAGTGCGTATCAACACACTACTCGATCTATCGCCCAAAACTTAGTTAAAAACGGCTCTTTTCGCCTTCGGTCGGCATCGCGACGTATAGTCCGTGCCGAGCCAATGCGAATGGTATTAGTAGCACCCTTATTACGTAGCCATAAAGGCTTTTTTGACTGGTGTTAGCCGATTCCGCGGCGATAAATGTGCGGAGACCCTAATCCACCTATTTTTTGTGGTATATCGAATATTAAATTTTTTGTGTTATATCTTCGATTGAAAAGACGTCAATGGCAGCTATTAATATTATTAGTTGTCGTGTTACTGTATTGGGAACTTTGAACTTTATTTTTACAGACAGTTATCTATTTTTGTTAATGCTTTTTATATGTTCATGTTATTCACTGTTGGAACTTAGGAAAATTACTGTGAATATGAAAAAAAACACGATAGATAAGTTTTTATATTACAAGTATGTTTCTAGCAGATACTCTGAAATTATTGTCTACGTTTTTTATTGCCTTGGAGTGCCTTATCTCTTTGAAATCAACCCACAAAACATCTACCAAATATCCCCTTAATCATTAAACACGACCTCAATATCCCAACTTAAACAACTTCATCAAAATTAGGTCGTAATTTGTATGTCATTCACATAGAAACCATGCAAGGATTACCATCTTGTCACCATTACATTGCACACTGAATGTACCACATAGAGTAGGATAACATCCAGGATCGACTTATGGTAGCACATAGGGGTCCCCTAAAAACTTATGTTATTAGACTATTATTTATTTGAAGCTTTCTTCAAAAATCATTTCAGACACGACCCTGCATGAATTACTGCACCTTGAATAACTAATTCATGTTTGTTTTCGGTGTACTTACAGCAGACTGGGTAGTTAGATAGGAATACCGGCCTCATTTATTTTTCAAAATATGTATTGTAAAACCTGTTAACAAAAATAGATCAATATGATATATCTAAAGTGAGCTGCGGGGAAATAGTATCTGAATGATTACTCTAGGCTCCTCTAAGACCTAAACTGGGGTCTTAAGCTAATGGGCCCGTAGCAATCACTACTCTTGCTACGCGACAATCCGGCCCTGACAGCTCCACTGTATATGTCGCAAGTATTATATGAATGTAGACGTCAAGAGAGCTTCCTGACGCCCTTCGGCCGCCTACGAAACCGAAACTACGTAACCAGTTACGTACGAAGAATTATTTTTCTTGCTACGAAACCGGTTTCGTAGAAAGAATATTTTTTCTTCGTACGAAACCAGTTACGTAGAAAGATTCTTTCAATAAGGCACTGCCGGAGTCATGATGACAGATCATGGTTCCCGGGTGAAAATCGCCAATTCATTTCTTGATGCTTTTATACCAAAAGACATCGAGATCGGAAAAGAGGTTCGACCGGGAAATGGTAACGCACAGACAGACAGACTAACACGCTAATTGAAATAGTTGGCCCGTATTTACAAAGTAATTATTTATAATTATTAGCTTGTAAGGTTTCTGTCGTATCTTAGGCATTCATTATCGGTTTTATCAGATTTTATTTTTGGTGTCAGCAATATTAAAGTAGTGGAAAAATAAATCGGAAATAAACTAAATTAAAAATTGTATTCATGAACTAAACTTATTTATATTCTTATAACCATTGTATTAAAATAAAAACTGAAAATCAAATATGAAAATAATAAGGACAAATTAGTTCTAAACAATGTCCGACAGTTATTTTGCCCGTATTCAATTCTTCGACAGATTTTTTTATTTCATTGTCGATCTCTGCATAATTTTGGGCTTTCTTTTTATAAACCTTGCTTTTGAAAATATCGATGATTTTTGTTTCCTTTCTCAGAACTTCTAATAACTGACTTAGGGAGGGATTAGTACGCCCTATGTATCTATTTATTCGGCTGTGCCATCCCTCAATGTTGTTGGTCGTTCTGATCTTCTCTTTGTCGCAAGTACATAGTACGGGAAACGCTAAACGCTTTTTTAAGCCAAAATTTTGAAAATTTTGAAAATATTTATTAAAATTCACAATTTCCTTGTTTGATGGGCTTCTAGACATGACATAATTATATCCACATTCCAAATATTCTGGAGGTAATCTTGCTAATCCAATACATCTCGCTACGTGACGCTTTTGTGTACTTGTTTTGATATTCAATGTCTTGGCTTTCCACAAAAGACACCTGCTGTAGTGAAAGTAACAGCCTTTGACTTCAATATCTGAGTACACATTTTTTACAGCTTTAATTACAGCCGACTCAAAATCAACTGTTATTTTAGTTGGCATCCAGTTTGGAAAAGATGATTTAATAAGTTCGAAGACAATTTCATAGGTTCCCATATTTTTGTCAGGTAACAAACAATAAATAAGTGGAATTACAGAGTTATTGCGGTTGCTGACTCCATGTACTGTATATAATTGTTTGAAATTGGGGCAAGACTTGAAAGTGCCATCTGACAAGATATGTTTAAAATCATAAATTAAATGTCTGACACGAGGAAAACAAAACAAAATAATTCTCTTCGCCAGTTTCAGAGTCACAATAGTCACAATAGCTACTAGTATACAATTTTGCAATTAATATAAATCAACAGCCTTAATATTTTTTTTTTTTAATTTTAGTATTTGTTGTTATAGCGGCGACGGATATACATCATTTGTGAAAATTTCAGCATTCTAGCTATCACGGTTAATGAGATACAGCCCGGAGACAGACAGACAGACAGACCGACAGACAGACAGACAGACAGACAACGAAGTCTTAGTAATAGGGCCCCGTTTTACCCTTTGGGTACGGAATCCTAAAAACGATAGAAACCACCAACAGAGCAAATGGTATAAAAGCATCAAGAAATGAATTGGCGATTTTCACCCGGGAACCATGATCTGTCATCATGACTCCGGCAGTGCCTTATTGAAAGAATCTTTCTACGTAACTGGTTTCGTACGAAGAAAAAATATTCTTTCTACGAAACCGGTTTCGTAG
>NWSH02000081.1:4949863-4967461 GCA_002382865.2 Heliothis virescens | reverse complement strand
TCATTGTCGATCTCTGCATAATTTTGGGCTTTCTTTTTATAAACCTTGCTTTTGAAAATATCGATGATTTTTGTTTCCTTTCTCAGAACTTCTAATAACTGACTTAGGGAGGGATTAGTACGCCCTATGTATCTATTTATTCGGCTGTGCCATCCCTCAATGTTGTTGGTCGTTCTGATCTTCTCTTTGTCGCAAGTACATAGTACGGGAAACGCTAAACGCTTTTTTAAGCCAAAATTTTGAAAATTTTGAAAATATTTATTAAAATTCACAATTTCCTTGTTTGATGGGCTTCTAGACATGACATAATTATATCCACATTCCAAATATTCTGGAGGTAATCTTGCTAATCCAATACATCTCGCTACGTGACGCTTTTGTGTACTTGTTTTGATATTCAATGTCTTGGCTTTCCACAAAAGACACCTGCTGTAGTGAAAGTAACAGCCTTTGACTTCAATATCTGAGTACACATTTTTTACAGCTTTAATTACAGCCGACTCAAAATCAACTGTTATTTTAGTTGGCATCCAGTTTGGAAAAGATGATTTAATAAGTTCGAAGACAATTTCATAGGTTCCCATATTTTTGTCAGGTAACAAACAATAAATAAGTGGAATTACAGAGTTATTGCGGTTGCTGACTCCATGTACTGTATATAATTGTTTGAAATTGGGGCAAGACTTGAAAGTGCCATCTGACAAGATATGTTTAAAATCATAAATTAAATGTCTGACACGAGGAAAACAAAACAAAATAATTCTCTTCGCCAGTTTCAGAGTCACAATAGTCACAATAGCTACTAGTATACAATTTTGCAATTAATATAAATCAACAGCCTTAATATTTTTTTTTTTTAATTTTAGTATTTGTTGTTATAGCGGCGACGGATATACATCATTTGTGAAAATTTCAGCATTCTAGCTATCACGGTTAATGAGATACAGCCCGGAGACAGACAGACAGACAGACCGACAGACAGACAGACAGACAGACAACGAAGTCTTAGTAATAGGGCCCCGTTTTACCCTTTGGGTACGGAATCCTAAAAACGATAGAAACCACCAACAGAGCAAATGGTATAAAAGCATCAAGAAATGAATTGGCGATTTTCACCCGGGAACCATGATCTGTCATCATGACTCCGGCAGTGCCTTATTGAAAGAATCTTTCTACGTAACTGGTTTCGTACGAAGAAAAAATATTCTTTCTACGAAACCGGTTTCGTAGCAAGAAAAGTAATTCTTCGTACGTAACTGGTTACGTAGTTTCGGTTTCGTAGGCGGCCGAAGGGTCCTGACGGCATATTGTAATCGCTACGTACTATTGTTACGTAGACATCAGGCCTATTGGTTGTGCCTGAATGTGGTTCGTTGTTTGGTTCCAGTTAAGGTATGATAGGACTGTTAATGGTGATTGCTATTGTTGACGAAGGCTTTGTTTAATAGGGTTATTGAGAAAGGATCTGGAAGTTTCGAATATTTTTCAGTTTGAGGTATTCCTCGAAGTGCCCTTTTAGTTACATTTTTATTAAATTGTTACCGGGAGTGTTACTAAAAGGACCAATCCGGGGAATAATAAAGGAGCGCTTCATCAGTTGTGTCTATTCAGCTGTTTCTTGCAATACTATTACCTCCACCAGCGGTTGCACCTGCGTCTTATAAGAAGTACTTTACACACCCGGATAAAAAGTTGCCTATATATACCTTTTTCCCTAAGTTTTTAAGCAGAAGTTTCGACTACACATTTTTTCACATTTTCCTAGTTCATTGTAAATGAAATCAACCTCGTCATAGACAAAACTAAGAATTCTAAAACTATAAATAGACTCCATCAAATTTACACCTTTACCAATAGAGAAACAGAACGTCACTAATAATATCAATATACATAAACTAATAAAACCAACGTTGTTTTTATATGGTGAACATAATTATAGTAGGTCTCATACGTCAGCCATAAAGGCACTCCTAGATGTTCGCCGTTTGACGTCAGTGGCTGTAAGGACTCTTGACGTTTGTCTATGAGCATTCGGATTAATTACTATTATTTGTTTTTATGACTTTATGTCATTGTACTTTGATATGGCAAGGGTGTGGAAAGTTCTAGGTTTCTTGTGTTGTAGGCAAAGTGTAGTTTCAGGGTTTTAGGATGTTGATTATTCATTTATAATATACATATTTATATTTATATTTATTATCTTAATTGTAACTATTCTTATATACAGACCTGAAACCTAATATAGTGCGTTAAAAAATTGGTCCTCATCGCTGTCACTCGGTATTGTACCCAAAAGGCTGGCAGCATTCCTCCCTCGAACCGTGTGTGTCCGCCCAATGCCACCCAGTCTATGGTCTATGGTAATAGTTTAGAAATGCTCCATTTAATGTACTCGAATTAATATTCTCGATTTATGTACATAATATCTGTTTATTAATTTATTTCTTTTTTTTTTGTATAGTTTCGTTTTTGTTAGTTGTACCTTTTCTTTTTGTTTTTTTTTTTTTTGTATGTAATGGCCGAAACAGCGTATATATGTCCGTTGCTGCCTCGGACCTTACTTGTTGTCCCGAGGTAAGGACATGAGGGTCAGCGCTGAAAACCAGCGCTGTTGTCTCGCACTCTCGAGTGCGAACACAGCATATATGCTGAGCGCTGACCCTTTCGCGCAAAACTGACGCAATTTTAATTTTATGTATAATCTGTGTCACGTCCCTGTTTGTATGTACTGTATGTCTATTTTATTGTATTTTGTGATTTACGTGAAGTTGTTGTTGTCTGTTTTGTATGCGTCTTTTTTGTGTGAATAAATGGTTTTTCTTTCTTTCTTTCTTTCTTTCTTTCATTGCCACGTTGTATGGCAATGCTTAACCGCTGTGCGAAATGAAAGCCAGCCCTTGGGTCACGGGAAGTGTCAACCAGGCGATGTTAATTATTTTAAAAATTATTTAATTAAATTCGTTACTCCCACAAGTTGCTGTAAAACTCATGAAAATCATTTTTTATCAATTGGGTATGTAAAGGTTAAAAAACATGTGGTTGTGTACATATTTTAAAACTCTCTTTAAAACTTAGTCAGTTTTTAATACTCATTTTGTAAAGAGATACCATAATGGAATCAGGCCTTTTCTCCGGAAAGTTACTTTTTTATGTGGCAACACTGAAACTGCTAATAAGATAAAATGAGATGTTTAATTTCCCTATTGTCAAAACTGCAAAATAATCGATACTTTGCTCATTAGGGAAGTAAGACCCATCGATGTCTGAACATCCTGACTACGTGCTCACAACCGTCTCAAGTACTCGATTGTTACATTACAATCATTATAATAACGTTTGTCAGAGGTTAATAATCGTTTGTTCTCCGCCCTTGCTGCTTTGGCATCATTCCATACTTCCTAGTTCATGTGGACTTAAGTGTATGTGATAGTTCTGTCCCATGGTTTCATCTGAACATCTCCCTATTTAATTCTGCTGTAACCTTAACCCGCTCACTATCCACAAAGTAGACACAATACAAATTAAACAATTGGTGTGTATCACATATGATTCATGGGACATAGAGCCTGTTAAAAGTGCTAGTAAATAAGTTTCTCAAAACTTCAAATGCGCCCGATGAGTCCCAGACATTTTTTCGCCATACGTATAAATAGATAAGCTTCAGGGTGCTTCAGGCCTTATTTATGCACAAGCTTTCGCATAAGGTGTCACCCGTGATTAACAAACTGTTCAGCTATATTATGCAAGTATAGATTAGTAAATGTATAGGATATCTACGTGACAAGATAGCTTAGATGCTAGATAGTTACCCGTTATCTGTGTTGTGTGTTATGTGGCTTTGGTCCAGGAATTTGTTTGTTTACGATAGATTTAAGGTAGATAACGGAACACCTAAGATTTGCTTTGGCTATAGCAACGAATTAATTAGCCATTAAAAAATTAGCGGATATAACACAGATATTCCTCAGGATACTAGTTGATTAAATATCTTCTTCTGCCTTATTGCCAATTTTATTTGTGGCCAGCGCAATATGCCACTTCCATTCCTCTTCTTCTAGTCGTGATTTAGTGACTTCTTCTCCTGTCAATTCTGACAACCCATCCATTCTTTCTTACGTCTTTCTCTTCATCTCCATCTACTTAATATACTCTTTATTGTATGTGTTTCATCCCTCCTCATTACCCGTACTGCCTTTGATCATTTCTGTATATTGCAACCGAATCTTTTGTTGTTTCAACAGTTGGCAGCTGTCAGTTTTCAAGGGAAGACTGACTTATTTGCACTAAGTAGCAGCAACTGTCAACTGCACCAAAACATGGTCAGACTTTAAATGGTGCTAGTTTAATATTATGGTACTTACATGGTGCCCTTAGCGACTGTCATGTTGAGGTTGCTGAGCACGTGGTTGGGCCGTTTCTTGGAGCCGTAATGCTTGAACGCGTGCCGCACACACACCGCCTGTTGACGTTTCTGCCACACCTGGGAATTATACAGACAAAATTAGTATCCAAAATATAACATCTAATAAAATCTACTTCTTCTAAAAACACCACTGCAAATAGCTAGCTTTAGAGCAGTACTAAGGACTAATTACTGTCGTCGTCACAGCCTAAAGGTGTCCAGACGTCCTACTCCAAGCTGGAAGGATCTGCCTATACTCGAAGCGCTGGGAATACGGGTGAGTGCAGTATATGTTATTTTTAGCTTTGAAAATTATGCTGTAATTTGTTGCGTTATGGTGCACCACGAGTAGGTGAGGTTAGCAAAAAAGGAAGGACTCTGTTGTGTAGCCCTTAGCACCTTTATATCTTCCATTTCCAAGGTTATTAAATAACTAAAAGTGAGATAAAACTGGCTAGTTAAGTATAAGTAAAAAAAATATCTTAATTTCATAATTCTGTTTATCAGGATCCATAAATAAATCACTTATCAAAGACAAATCCGATTTCAGCAATATTGGTTGTTTAGTATTATATTTAAACAAAGATAAGGCACGCGCTGCCAAAGACTATGTTATCGAAATAATAACAATTGCAATACGATACTCATTTGTTTAACTGGCTGCACCATGCCTTGCAATGCCTCGGGTTTTTGACTTCAAAATACTAATGGAATGGTCCCAACCGATTGTCGGCCACGGCGGCTGTTCTCATAATGTAAGGAGATTTGCTACCTACGCCCATTTGTGCAGACACAGATGCACTCCCTATTCCCTCATTCTCATGGCCCGACTGGACGGCAAAACGACACGGTCGGAGAGAGATAAAGTGCGGGACGAGAGCTTAACGTCTTCATGATAGACGAGAACGCAGCGTAATTTCATCAACATCATCTATTCTAATATGAAAAAAATTAAATTGGTTTGTTTGTTTGAACACGCTAATCTTAGGGACTTCCGGTTCCTATTGACAAATTCTCTAAATTCAATGCAAGATAGCCCATTTATCGAATAAGGCCATAGGCTACTTTTTACCGAAATGCGTGGAGTAGTTCCCAAGGGTGAAGGTGAAGCTAAAAATTATATAAAGGGTTTCAGACCAGGCAAATAGGATTACCCTAGTTCTTAAGACCCAGAAAACCCATCGACGAATACCTTAAGGAAATCACATTCTCCTCAATCAATGGTGTCCGAATGCGTTAAGGTTTGTAAACAATTGACCATTGACCGTCTTCCTCAACCAACCCCTTATGGCAAGTAAGTAGCCATTGTACTGAGTACAACAGCACTTTGATGTGAATCATTTGTATGACAAAATTCTGGGCTGATGACCTTTAGTTCTTAGGAGTTAAAACAAAGGAAAAATAGAGGGAACTCCGATTGACCAAAATTGCATCAGTATGCTATACCTATGAAACAGGTAATGTAAAAAGAAATGAGTATCCTTTATAGATTTTTGGAATCAATACGTATTTACTGTACTGCGTATTCAAGGTTGACAGGATGTAATTGCAAATTGCAATTTTTGCAAGGCACAGTTTTACATATTGCTATATCTTTGCCACGAAGGGTTGCGTACAAAAAATCACGTTTGTTATATGGAAGCCCCCTACCATCTTATTTTAACTATCATTGTTAACGAGTTCAGAAATATATTATCATCCTCAGATCTGCCAATCCACAGCAGAACGTATATATAACTTAACTAGCCGTTTTCCCGCAGTTTCACTCGCATCCCGTGGGAATTACTGCCCGTATCCGGATNTAAGGTAGATAACGGAACACCTAAGATTTGCTTTGGCTATAGCAACGAATTAATTAGCCATTAAAAAATTAGCGGATATAACACAGATATTCCTCAGGATACTAGTTGATTAAATATCTTCTTCTGCCTTATTGCCAATTTTATTTGTGGCCAGCGCAATATGCCACTTCCATTCCTCTTCTTCTAGTCGTGATTTAGTGACTTCTTCTCCTGTCAATTCTGACAACCCATCCATTCTTTCTTACGTCTTTCTCTTCATCTCCATCTACTTAATATACTCTTTATTGTATGTGTTTCATCCCTCCTCATTACCCGTACTGCCTTTGATCATTTCTGTATATTGCAACCGAATCTTTTGTTGTTTCAACAGTTGGCAGCTGTCAGTTTTCAAGGGAAGACTGACTTATTTGCACTAAGTAGCAGCAACTGTCAACTGCACCAAAACATGGTCAGACTTTAAATGGTGCTAGTTTAATATTATGGTACTTACATGGTGCCCTTAGCGACTGTCATGTTGAGGTTGCTGAGCACGTGGTTGGGCCGTTTCTTGGAGCCGTAATGCTTGAACGCGTGCCGCACACACACCGCCTGTTGACGTTTCTGCCACACCTGGGAATTATACAGACAAAATTAGTATCCAAAATATAACATCTAATAAAATCTACTTCTTCTAAAAACACCACTGCAAATAGCTAGCTTTAGAGCAGTACTAAGGACTAATTACTGTCGTCGTCACAGCCTAAAGGTGTCCAGACGTCCTACTCCAAGCTGGAAGGATCTGCCTATACTCGAAGCGCTGGGAATACGGGTGAGTGCAGTATATGTTATTTTTAGCTTTGAAAATTATGCTGTAATTTGTTGCGTTATGGTGCACCACGAGTAGGTGAGGTTAGCAAAAAAGGAAGGACTCTGTTGTGTAGCCCTTAGCACCTTTATATCTTCCATTTCCAAGGTTATTAAATAACTAAAAGTGAGATAAAACTGGCTAGTTAAGTATAAGTAAAAAAAATATCTTAATTTCATAATTCTGTTTATCAGGATCCATAAATAAATCACTTATCAAAGACAAATCCGATTTCAGCAATATTGGTTGTTTAGTATTATATTTAAACAAAGATAAGGCACGCGCTGCCAAAGACTATGTTATCGAAATAATAACAATTGCAATACGATACTCATTTGTTTAACTGGCTGCACCATGCCTTGCAATGCCTCGGGTTTTTGACTTCAAAATACTAATGGAATGGTCCCAACCGATTGTCGGCCACGGCGGCTGTTCTCATAATGTAAGGAGATTTGCTACCTACGCCCATTTGTGCAGACACAGATGCACTCCCTATTCCCTCATTCTCATGGCCCGACTGGACGGCAAAACGACACGGTCGGAGAGAGATAAAGTGCGGGACGAGAGCTTAACGTCTTCATGATAGACGAGAACGCAGCGTAATTTCATCAACATCATCTATTCTAATATGAAAAAAATTAAATTGGTTTGTTTGTTTGAACACGCTAATCTTAGGGACTTCCGGTTCCTATTGACAAATTCTCTAAATTCAATGCAAGATAGCCCATTTATCGAATAAGGCCATAGGCTACTTTTTACCGAAATGCGTGGAGTAGTTCCCAAGGGTGAAGGTGAAGCTAAAAATTATATAAAGGGTTTCAGACCAGGCAAATAGGATTACCCTAGTTCTTAAGACCCAGAAAACCCATCGACGAATACCTTAAGGAAATCACATTCTCCTCAATCAATGGTGTCCGAATGCGTTAAGGTTTGTAAACAATTGACCATTGACCGTCTTCCTCAACCAACCCCTTATGGCAAGTAAGTAGCCATTGTACTGAGTACAACAGCACTTTGATGTGAATCATTTGTATGACAAAATTCTGGGCTGATGACCTTTAGTTCTTAGGAGTTAAAACAAAGGAAAAATAGAGGGAACTCCGATTGACCAAAATTGCATCAGTATGCTATACCTATGAAACAGGTAATGTAAAAAGAAATGAGTATCCTTTATAGATTTTTGGAATCAATACGTATTTACTGTACTGCGTATTCAAGGTTGACAGGATGTAATTGCAAATTGCAATTTTTGCAAGGCACAGTTTTACATATTGCTATATCTTTGCCACGAAGGGTTGCGTACAAAAAATCACGTTTGTTATATGGAAGCCCCCTACCATCTTATTTTAACTATCATTGTTAACGAGTTCAGAAATATATTATCATCCTCAGATCTGCCAATCCACAGCAGAACGTATATATAACTTAACTAGCCGTTTTCCCGCAGTTTCACTCGCATCCCGTGGGAATTACTGCCCGTATCCGGATATAAAATATAGCCTATGTCACTCGTGGATAATGTAGCTTTCGAACGGTGAAAGAATTTTTAAAATCGGTCCAGTAGTTTTTGAGCCTATTCATTACAACCAAACAAACAAAGTTTTCCTCTTTATAATATTAGTATAGATAGATAATGACATTGAATTTGACAAAACAATGCAATCATATTTTGGCAATCAAATTCGCGGTGGTCCGGAAAACTCGACCTTTACCTGCCTTACTAGAAGCACTAAGGAAATCTATCACAAAACAACAATGGCCATGGCCACGTACTTTTTCCTCATAATGTTTTAGCCTGCCAAAAATTTTTGTAACAAGTTATGTAAATCATGACTAATGATCCTGTCTTTTGTTTTGAAAAGCTCATTGGCAGCGCTCTGCGGCTTAACCCTCGTCCCGAAGGAACTACTTCTCGCACCCGGATAAAAATAACCTACAGCCTTCTTCAATAAATGGAATATCTAACACTGAACGAATGTTTCAATTTGGATTTGTATACAACCAAATAAACCCTTCAGTTTTATAACATTAGTAAAGATTATATTTCACTTGGTAGATACAGGAAAACTTCAAGATAGAAGAAAATTCGCTACGGCTTACCTCCAATAGAATAGAGTCATAAGAAGAAGAATAGATTGGTCAAGGAAAACCCTCGTACGAAAATCATTGTCTTTACTCCTTATATAATAAGTAAAGGAAAGGAAGTTATTAATTATATACGTTCGGAAGTCGTCATGGATTCATGTAACAATGTATTAGTTCATCGATACTATGAAACTGAGGTCTCCCAAAATGGGTTTCAATGATGAAGGAAAACTTTGCTGTTGCAACTTGAGATCATCAGTTAATTATATCATGATTACCCAATACCCAAGTATAAATGACCGATAATAAATTTTTAATTTTATAACAAAATCCGTTATCGAAGGTTTTTATCTGATAGTGTTTTAGATGAATTTTAGAATGCAATTTCATTCATCTTTATAAATTCTATGAGCACAATCACGTATACTGTACTATATGCAAATCTTCATATTGAAGTACATATTTAGCTAAATTGTGAAAAAATATTAATTTGATTTTAATATTCTGTATATTTTTATCAATTGGGCATCAAAACATCCATCTTTAAATCGTGTCCTCGCTATATTGTCATAAAAATGTATCCAGCATCCACCAAACCTGTCTGTCTACTCGCAATAAACTCACAAATTGCTGCTCAGATTTTGATACCGTACAGATTGAGATAAGAGAAAAGAAACGTAATACATCAAAGAAGATACAAGGAACTATCATCAGATTTCACTTTAATAGACCGGTTTAATTACGAGTACACTATAATAGTTAACTACAAGTTACTAACGTAACTACAGTCGTTTGGACAATAGTTAATTATGCAACACACGATGTCAGTACAGCGATTGACATAGTTTAAAGTTATGTGGCAGTTAAAGAGAGAAATCTGCCTTTGAGCATAATTGTGGAGGTAGAATTTGGACGAAGTGAAGATATAAATAAGCACTATCAAATCTTTACTAATATTATACTAAAGGATTTTGGTTTGGTTGTATCTCTGTTGGGTAGCTACAATATCCTCGAGTAATCTATACTAATATTATAAAGCTGAAGAGTTTGTTTGTTTGGTTGTTTGTACGCACTAATCTCCCATTTATCGAGGAAGGTTTTAGGCTACTTTTTATCCGGGTGCACGCAGTAGTTCCCAATGGAAAGCGGGTGAAACCGCTGGCGGAAGCTAGAATATTTAATATAATATATTTAAAATCATTCTCGTTGGCACATTTTATCCACCCGTACCCAAAGACAATAAACAGCTAGTATGAAATAAAATTGGAATGGTATGATGATTATAATATATCAGGTAATTCCTGAAGGCTCAATCCATCTAATCCATATCTACTTTGACATTCAAAATATTTCTTTTTAGATATTTGTGTACGTGACAGAAATCATGTTCAGCCGGATATCAATTAGAGATGAATGCTCTTAATTATTAGTATCGTTAATTAATAATGTCACGTTATTACTAATTAATTGCTATTCGAATTTGCTAATGCTCTTTTTCTACTTACGAAAATCTTAAATTTTGAATTTAAATCCGATTTGATAAATTCTTTCAATGTTAGATAGCCCATTTATCGAGGAAGGCTATAGGCTACTTTTTATCCGGATGCGCCAAGTCGTTCCCACGGGATGCGGGTGAAACCGCTGGCAGAAGCTAGTATTATATAGTAGGATTGAAAAATCAGCCAATATTAAAGTAAAATGATACTAACCGAGCTCTCTTGTTTTTCGAAAGGCGGTGAGAACTGTATTTGGCTCATCTTAGACTCCTTCGCGTCGCCCATTGGCGACGGAGGCGAGGTCTCTCTGTAAACAAAGGAAAAACAACGTTAGTGCTATTGATATAACGTTCAAATTACAACTCAGATAACCCTGGATTCACTAGGGATGAAAAGGCCTGATGACACAATTATGTTTGTTTTAAACTACAGTTAAGGTAAGCTTATTTATATTTTCGTTCTCAAATCACATTCATAGTTTATTTATTTAACCGGTGTAATGTTCAGTAATTAAACCTATCTGTAACAGGAGATGTCAACAAGCTGAATACCAAAACAATTTCAGAATAATTTAAACAATAAATTCACATCGTAAAGAATAAACAAAAACATGTTTCGTCGAGTAATTGGGTTAATCATCTGTATGACCCAGAAATTCCAGGAAAATTACAGAAAGTGGCACATTAAGCCGTCAATCAGCCAGAAGCCACCTTGACATGAGATGAATCACAATGTCGCCTTCTTAACCGAGCGTTTAAACCACAGTTTTAACCAATGGTGCAATTTACCTCGTCACTTAAGGTACCTGGCAATGTAGATAAAAACTCGTGGAACAAAAAGTTATATTATTTTCAAGGTAATGTTGCATTTATATTTTCAAAAAGATATGAAAATTATTCAAAAAATATCTGAAACACTCAATACCTATCATCATTAGCAAGTTATGTAATATTTTGCTCAGGTTTAAAAACAATATTTTAATTATAACTAGGTCAACATTTATAACAGAATAATACCACTTTTAATTACTGAATGTGAACAATTAAATCATAGGAAAGCAACGTAACGTATGACGTAATATGCTAAAAATAAAGTAGGTACATACATAATGTAATATTTACATAATAATTCTACTTAATGTACATTTGGCACTTTTAAACGCGGATGTTAGCCGTTTTCTTTTTGCAGAGCGCTAATAAAATCTGTATAATTTTATTATACAACAATAGTGTTAAAGTTGGCTTTATTTTTAAATAGGTTTTATGATTATGACGAATATGAAAAATTATTGAGTACTAGCCGTTTTCCCGCGGTTTCACACACGTCCCGTGGGAAAAACTGCCCGTACCCAGATAAAATATAGCCTATAGCACTCACGAATAATGTAGCTTTCTACCAGTGAAACAATTTATAAAATTGGTTAATGACTTCCAGATTCCAGATCCCTATTTTTATTCACGTCAACATAACGTGAATTGTAAAGAATAGAAGTCCAAATCCAAGCCACACCCATGATATTAAGAGATTTTATCCAAATTTCATTTTTTTTATTCAATTTCAGGCGCTGCTGAAACATCATATTATACACAGGTCCACATTTCTTAAAAAAATGCAATTTTCTACGTGAAGTTAATTTAATTCGACTACCAATGGAAAACTACACAAACCCAGCTTGTTAATGCTATATTTAACGTGCATACAAAAGCCGATGACTTTTGATACGACCGGCATGTTTTTAGCCTTTTAGAGCCTTAAGATATACTGCGGAAAAACCCCCGGCTAAGGTCAACAACCTCGAATATTCTCGTAAAACTAAACTGGTGTATGAAGGATCTACTTGATCTTCGTGTATTGATGTTATGGTAACCACTGTACCGCTAGGATAGTGCATCATATCTAACTGTATTTGAAACAGATATTGATAGAGGTGGTGAAGATGCGAAGAAAATTCGTGATTTTAAGGGTTTGTTTTGTGGAGTGGAAATAAATTATTAATTAAAAAAATGTTGTTGTATGCTGACGTGAAAATTAAGTAGACTTTTCCAATTGTGAAGTTAGAAAATTTCCTCAAGGTGAAGGAAAGAAGAGTTAATTTTTTTACAGCTGGCTAATCATTTAATTTACAAATTAATTATGTTCCTAGCTAAAAGGACATTGCAAGTTTTGCAGCGAATTTTTTAAGATCGTCAAGATTAAATAACAGTCAGGGAAACACTGAAATTATACAAATTACTACTTTAAAATATACAATAATTTCCTATATTTTTTAGCATATTTTTTAAACGACATATAATCTAGCTGACCTGATTATCAAAATTGAACCACAACACCAATTACATAAAGCTGTTCATCAAGTGCATCTAAACCGCGTCTCAACCGCACCATAAGATGTAGACTGGTTGCGTGAGTCGCCGCCATGTTGTCTTCCTGCACATTATAACACATTACAGCATCGTATTGTCGCGTTCTTCACAATACTGACATACCTTGTGATATTTCCTTAAATCTTGAATATAAAAGAGAGATTCCATCTGTGTGTGACACTGTGACAAATAAATGTATCTTCGGGCTAACTTGCTCTAGTAATTCAAATCAAAATGCGTGCCGGATATAAAAATCTTCGCGAAACTGCAAGCTTTGTGCGCAAGAAATGTTGGTTGGAATCTCGACAGAATGATTGAATTTTGGCTAAAAATCTGCATTTTTAAACGTTAACTAAACACAGCTTCTAAACTGCTTGATCTAACCTCAGGCTGTGCATTTTATTGGAAGAAATGGCAGAACAGTTTTTAGCGAAAAGGACAGGTAAAAAGTATTGAATCCTCATATTATAAAATTAGAACTGCTATTTATCTACATATATCAAAATCTATAGGAAAGTAAAGTTTTTACACGCAATACCTACCAGTGTTTCAACAAATACTAGAACAAACAACTCTTCCACGTGGAGGTGCCATTAGAACCTAACCGTGACGTCATCACTCATAGAACATACGTAGACTGCAACCACAAAAATAGCACATACGACATATTCCACGAAAGAAGATCGACCAATAATAGAGACACGATTCGATACCTATGACTTATTATAGACGACGGCAGGCGAAACTACCACAATCTGTCAAATAAACCAATCGAACATTAACCTTCCACTATTCTGATAAGGTTGAAAATCTATTGAAGAAATTTGACATATTGTGGTAGGTTGATGTGCTGACGTCTGTACAAAGTGACATGGTACATGAGTAACTAGGGCTTCCTGTAGCTTGCAGTAGTTATCTTATGCAGATAATGATTACCAAGAAATTATGATATGCTAACGAATATTAAGTTTATTGTGCCTACGTTAGACGTATCTTACCTAAAGTTAGCTGTACAGCAGTGGAGTACATTTACTGCTCGTTTCACAGGTTCCAGATAAAGCTCTAAATAGCTATCTAATAGATAGAGCCATAGAAATGTTTTTAATTTTGATTACTTCTCTATAGCATGATCTGTTAGATATCTATTTAGAATTTTATCTGGAATATTAACACTTGGCGCTTACCATTTTATTTTTAGGAAGAACATTTTCCACACCGCGTATTTCTTACTAAACAATAACAAATCCAGGAAAACCCTAGTCAGCGATATCACAACTCGATAATCGATGCACTATTCAGACGTCATATCGATGTTCACTCGTATTGTGATGAAACGCGACAACGTATCAAGGTCGCCGGTGACTCAGTAGTGCAAGTCCGCGCAAATCACGTACTGGATGTGAGAGACATTGAATATGAGAGCGCTTTTTGTATACGATGCTATATTGTGTAGTTGGCTTTTTATTCGTTGGTGTTGACAAAAAAAACCTATTCTTCAGCGGTGTGATAGTCGGTAAGTATAGATAGTTGCACACTGAAAAGAGATTTTGTAGGTTACAAGGCAATATTCTTGAAAGAGTAATATTGGTTGAACGAGGTAGGTCTGATTTCCAAAAAATTGACTGACTCAAGTAAAATGTAGAAGAGTAAAATGAACAATCAAGAATAGTTATCTCACGTAAGTATAACTTGAAAATCTTACATACAATTTTATTCACGACTTGAATAATATTGAAATCTTTTAAAAAACCATAGAGCTATATATTTCAACCCATCACAGGCGACGCATTTCAATTACTCCACGTTTCTAATTTACAAGGTAATATCGTGTCAACAAATCTACGATCCATCGCTAACCAGTCGAGCAACTAATAAATTACTTTAAAACAAAGAGACCACTTAGCTTAGTATTACAAGGAGACCATAAAAGAAAATAAGAAACAAAGCAATCTCGATTAACACTAACGTCAAATTCCGATCATCTTGTCTCTCACGCACAACGTCAAGGGCAATACGAAAGAGAGAGACGCCAACATACTAATCAGGTTCGTATCGTAATCGTAATTTCGCCACGCGACCGTGAGGGCATGTCAAAACGATGGACGCGACTGGAATCAAAATGGAGGAGGTCTGACTAGAATTAATTTGTTAGGACAAAGGTTTCAATGCCTTTCATAGTGTGTAATTAATGTTTAGGAATATTTTAAATGGGTTCTATTTTATTTATCGAACGCCAAGTGCTTTACACTACTGCTTTAAAGTAAATAAAATATTAAGTGTCGTCTCCAACGTCATGCCATAACCAGATTTGAGCAAAATGATTGTATCATATTGGAATTCCAAATCATAAAAAAGGAAGACCCATTTTAAGCAAAAAAGCGAAAACTGCGTGCAAATTTTTGTAAACCAGATTCCAGTAAAATCGTGATTTCCCCACGTTATTTTTAGATGGTCAATATTTCTCTAACTTAAAAGATACACTGTATGACTGTATATTTATGCTTGCTTTATTAAAACTTTATATTAGACCAACGAACCATTCTTATATCCTAGTAAGTAGTAAGTTGAAAACATGCATAAAGTGTTCTTTAATAGTTCTTAACTCTGCTGAACGAATAAATCCAAACCTCTCAGACTTTATACTATCAATATAACCGTTATAAACTGCTAATTATTTTTCCAATTAATACTTATAGATATAAACATAGTGGTCGTAGTAATATGCTGAAGGAAACATTGGAGGTCGCGCGTGAAACGCTACACTTGCACGCTTCGGCGAACACTTGCGATATTCTATGAGCGCCTGGTACTTACTTACTGGGGCGGTTTCTTGGAAAATTCTTCATGCGTAAGTTTTGGAGAAGAATATAGGGAAAGAAGAATAAAATATCTATGGGAAGCGGATTAACGTTACCTATTTTAGTTTTCCTTTTAATATTTTATGTTAGCCTGGTATATGTACCTACCAAAGAATTTGGTTTGGACAGTGCAAACTTTCATAAAAATACCGTTTTTGGATATTTACGAAATCAGACAAACTGATTTCAAAATGTATTAATTAGATAATTACTTCAAGTGTAATTAACTCAGCACTAAAACACTAAAGAAGTAGAATTTTCACACACGATGGACTATATTTTTAAAACAATACACGATTTACCACATACGAAAACAATAGACAATATAAAAATACTTGTGTGTCTATAGCAGACTACAGAGGCTTATAGCAGCCTTATTTACACATATTTTCCTTGTTCTAATAATTTAATAACGCCTGCATAAACTTGACTTTGAACCTTGCTGACCTCTGCAGGAACTGTCGCAATGATCTATCATTAGTGAAGAAAAACATGTGTTTAAATGAATAATCTAGTTTTTATATGTGTTCTAGGAAATATAAGAACAATATTATAGGTTTTTCTGATATTCAAGTGCATTCAGGAAATATTTTAGTTACTGCCGCATTGGTGTTCTTAAGGCAAAAGTTCATAGATTAAATACACGTCAGTTTACTTACACAAACTAACGTTTATCCGGTAGGTGCAATTAGGCACTAAGTATAAAATCGGTAAGTATAAGTACTCAGTCTCTTGATAGTGGAATTTTATATAATAATGGCGTCCTAGCCGATTGCTGGCCACAGCGGCGGCGGTTGTTCTCTTAAAAGATCAGCCAGCTGCGCAGGACATATTTTGAATTTTGATTTAATTTGATTTGCGCAGACACAGGTGCACTCCCTATTCCCTCACTCTCATATCCCGATGGAATTTTGTATTCAGTCCATAACATTGTATTGAAAGTACCTAAGTACTCATTAGCTTTTACTATAAAAAGTTATTAGCAACGCTTAGTGTTAAAGTTCAAGATTACAAAAACCAGCCAACATAAGTAAGTACATAATAAATTGAATAAAAACTAACAATGTATTTAATGTAGATACGTACTATGTGTCACCCAAAAAAGTACCTATTTTACTACCAAAAAATTCGAAACTGTCACCAAAATGGATAAATGGTCACCAAATAACGTTTCCTAAAATATTATGAATTGAACCCATATTTTCGCATTATTGACAGCAATAAANTAAACGCCACCCAAAAAAGTACCTATTTTACTACCAAAAAATTCGAAACTGTCACCAAAATGGATAAATGGTCACCAAATAACGTTTCCTAAAATATTATGAATTGAACCCATATTTTCGCATTATTGACAGCAATAAAAATATATGGACGTCTTTAAAATACACTTGAGACCAAATATTGTATATTGTCACCAGTTAGGTGTTACCAATTATGTAATATCATGAGTCCTAATTTGGTAATTTTTGGGTGGCTAAAAAAACCAACGAGCACTAAAATATTTCCTGAGTACCAATTAATATACTGGGGTTCCCAAATGTATGTCACTTATTTATTATTATATGAAGTTCACTAAATATACTGGGGTTCCCAAAGAAACGTTATTTGTTTACGATGGGCGTATCTATGCTGAGAGCCTGCAACGCAGAGCAGAGCAGATTTTGTAAAGTTTGGAACGTCCGCGTCATTGTGGTATATTCAGGTTGATTGTGAACTTTCAGTTTTTTGCAGCAGGCATGATTTCT
>NWSH02000081.1:4927525-4940180 GCA_002382865.2 Heliothis virescens | reverse complement strand
CACTGAGTGACAAACTTACGTAGTTGTGAAGGAGCAATGTATTTAGAGCAAAACAGTGCAGACAAGTTCGCGGGGACGGATATTTACGAATTATTTGCGGTACGATCGCCTGCTCGAGGAGACAGCGACACGCCCACTTACCACTTCTCCTGTTATTAATATTTCTGTGGGATGCACCGAGCCACGCCAAGACGAACAACGCACCATCGCACACCACTCCCAGACCACTCATAAGCTCAAACACCAATACTGCAAGCAACTTTCGAAGACCACTAATCAGTGGGCAGCAGCACCATGTCGTCTGCATAGCTGAAGTTGTTACAACAAACACCATCAATATAGCAGCCGACACGCGTGCTGCTGAGCTCCTCGACCAGCGCGTTTACGTACAGGTTGAAGAGCAAGGGCGAGCTCAAACCCCCCTGCCACACCCCACACTCCAACCTGCTCGCATCCGACAGTTCACCCGCCCACTTCACACGATTCTCCTGGTTAAGATACCAGTATCTCAGGAGTGATGCCAACTCTGGAGGCACCCTAGTCTCGGCTAGTTTCTTCCACAAAACGTCATATGCCACCAGATCGAATGCCTTACTCAGGTCCAGGAAACAGGCATACACGGGTGTACGCCTGTCCGTATAATACTTGACAGTGAATGAAATACTAGTATGGAAAGCAATTAATATACTCGTGGGTCTTTAGGTTGCGAAAAAAAAACATCAAAAATATTACCTACGTAAATCTGATAAAGGTATACTTATACCACTGTCATACTGTCGAATGTCTTTCGTAAATTATCTTCTATATCATGTGCTACAGTTATGGGCCAATATAATTCCAGGACATAGCTTTTTTTAATAAGCCTATATTATCCCACTGTTGGGCAAAGGCACCCACAGTCTTGTCGGCACGTCAGAGAGGAAAGTGTCTGAATCATGTCACTAGCGCTTACCTGGTCTACCTCTAGGTTACAGCTTGAACTGCTTTGGCAGACATGAGTATAAAATAACCACTTTTCGAGTAATAGTATTTTTTGGGTTCCGTACCCAAAGGGTAAAACGGGACCCTATTACTAAGACTTCGTTGTCTGTCTGTCTCCGGGCTGTATCTCACTAACCGTAATAGCTAGAAAGCTGAAATTTTCACAAATTATGTATTTCCGTTGCCGCTATAACAACAAATACTAAAATTCACAATAAACGTGTGAAACCGCAAATTATAACTTTGTTATTCATACATTTGTATGAAAAACAAAGTTATTTTTTGCCGTCCGAAAAATGTTTGTATTTTGACTAGTTGTAGGTAGATACTGGTACGGAATGCGCAAGTCCAACTCGAACTTGGCCGGTTTTTTTAAGTTGTTTAAGAAGTATCTTTCTTTAATAAATCTGCCGGAACCAATCACCACATCCAACATCCAAACTTCATCAATCAAAATTCTTATCACCACATATGTCATCACATCAGTGTTGCCAGCTCTATAAGTGTTGCAACACCGAACCTTCGTAGCCTGCGTCTGCGCATATAAACACGTATCGCAACGTCTGCAAGGTCGGTGAAAACGACGTCAGTTTTCGGTAAGCGTGACCTTTGCGGATTATTTTATATGTGGATATATGTTGGTTCAAATGTTTGTGATGTAATTTGAGACTTAAGGTTGGAGACGTATGATGATGACAAACAGAGGGTCATTTGGGTAATTGGTATGTAGGTGAATTGGTTCCAAAGTTTATGTTGTCGAATAGTTGCCGCGTATGACATGAAATTAGTGTTTTAAACTAAAAAAAATCAACTTGGCTGAAAAAGGGGTCTTTTTAGACGTCAAAAATTTCAAAACGACCCTACATCATTTGCTGGAAAAAGAATTGGGGCAAAAAACCACCAAAATCAAAATCCAAAATCTAAAAGCATTTATTCAAAGTATCTAGGCTTAAAAACAACACTTTTCCGAATGTAAAAAAATAACATGCCACACAACACAAAAACGCCTATTTTTCACCAATTCCTATGTGTTTAGTTGGGAAGAAGAAGTAGCGAAAAAAACTTCCCAGCAACTCAAAAATCACAACCTTCTCTTGGTCCTGTACATTCAGTTATCTTTTTTCAGACAAAATTATTTATCAAAATATAGGGGACTCTTTCAAAACTTTCCTGCTTATTTGGCTGCGACATAGACACTATTCTCACCAGACTAATATGGTGACCTGTGCAATCGATATCCGTTCCACTTGCACCTCTGGCGCCCTTCGACAAATCGCGAGATAATAACGAACGTCCTGTCTGCATCTATACAGTACACTAAGCAAAACCAACCGCACATCTGTACAAAAAACCAGTATAACCTGACCTCCACTTGGGTGGAACTTACATAACAAAGACAGGTCAACTTATAGTGGTGGTTATAGTAAGTGTGCAGGTGATATGTAAGTACCAGTTAATCATATGCATTGCCTTTTACAGAGTATAATTGCAGTTAAAATGTTATGCATGGTATTGTGTGGTGATTTGTCAATGTTTTTGTATTGGCTTTGAATGTGTCAACACTTAAAAGTATGGCGTTGAGTTCGAGTAAGTATGTCTATGTTTTGATAAATAGTTTTATTTAATTAAATTTTATGCTTCTCTGAGTTATAATATACTGAATGGGCTGGCTAGATCTAGCAACAGTGTAAATAAGTATTTCTGCATTACATTATAGTGTAGTTGACTCATATGGAAAGGCGTAAGTAGTTACTGGGCGCAGCTTGTAAAATATAAATCATATAATGTACAGTACACTCTACTATGTCTACTATGTCTATGTCTGGAAGAGATCGCTCTTAGCGATAAGACCGCCCATTATGTCACCTACTTTATTATTAGTTTTAAGATCAAAAATGTAAAAACTGGTGTACCTAATAAAGAATATCTATCTATCTATCTACTATGGTGAGCTTTGTTAACTTAAATTATTTTTCGATTCCGATAGGCTATGATGGTTCCAAAGAAAAACTAAGTGACATGTACTAACTTAATAAAAAAATTAAACCCTGTACCGCGACTTCTGCCCAGCAAAAACAGATAGGAAGTAGTGAAATGTTTTGTGAAATGTCTTTTGTTAACGTTCGAAAACTGCCTGGAATTTAATTTTGCCTTCTAAAAATACAGGAAATATTCTATCAATATTAATTCTTGAAATCGTGTCTGCTTTAATAAATCATTCAAAACAGTCCATCTATCACTTAATTACAAATTAAAGACGGATCTACAGCATCCGTTATCGGTCCGGCAGTTAACGGGCGGTGACGCAAAGGTTTCATCACGGTTATGTCACGTTAACCGGTCGATCTTAACTGCATTGTGTAACTGCTCGCCGCCTTCCGCTCTACTGTGTTCAATGTTCGGTTTTATGGGGATTGGGGTCATAATTATTGAGGATATTCTATAGTCTGTCTTTGAGAAAAGGAGGATGAATTGATCCTTTTTAATAAGTAAAGAATGGGTGTTTTTTTATAATAATTTATAGTGAAATGTTTAAGTCAGTTTAGTTTAGAAGTTGTAGAAGAAAAATAGGAAATCTAGACATCTCCGTTTATTAGCAACTTTTTATGTAGGTCACAGAAACATATGTAACATAGAACATCTGTGAGATTATTTTTTATTTTATAGTTTTTTCTATAGTTTGGAGATATACTAAAGCTTAGGAAAAGGATCCTATATGACAGTTAATTTGCATGTGTCAAAAGTTCCCCTGGGAAACACGAAACATGCAGTGAAACCGTGTGAAACTAGTATTACAACGTTTAATTAATACGATTTGGTTTACATTGCTACACTTTACGTTTCATCTCTACAAACATTGCTACACTTTACGTTTCATCTCTACAAACCACAGTTGACGTTACTAATTCCGAATTCATAGTAATTCATACTAAACTAGCGTATCATTGGGCTAATATCCGGAAGATTGTAAATCAACCACAGCTTACTAAATCGTATTGGTCAACTGTCAACTTGTTTAATTTACCTTTTAATTATAACTAGTCTGTGGTCAATTTTTATTGCAACTTCCTACCGTTCTAAATACTTTAGCTTGTTGGTACCGAAAACCTGAATAGTATGAGGTGGTTCTGCTGTTCACGAGTGAAAAAATGTGTAGAAATGTCGTACGCGACTTCATGTATCTGAAGTTTAGATTGCTAATACGCAAGATGTCATCATTCCTTGACAAGGGACCTCAAAAGCTTCAGCAGTCTGCAGTCTTGCTGACTAAACTGTCGGCCAACATTTGGCTTTTATTTGGCCGACAGTTAAGGACAAAGGAAATTTCAAAATACTTAAAATTTTATGGTGGATTAACACCAGATCTACATCAGACTACTTTACTGATCAAGAGCCCTAAAAACTATTGGATTTTTATACAACAAGTTGTCAAGCAATTATTACTAGACAAAATCATATTTATATAGGATATAAGTAATACTGTATTTATTTGCGTTTAAACGTTTATTTAAAAGGGCTTTTCATAGTTGCAACAAAGGGTTTACTCACAGCAGTTTACCTTGAAACTCTAGTTAAAACTATACAGGTTTAAGTCAATAAATAAGCATAAACATTTACGAAAAATATAGAGTAGTTTCATAAAAGCTCGCGTTTTTTTATCGCAATCTCAAGAACTACTGGTCCAATATGAAAAAATCTTGCTTAATCAGATGTGTATTGTACATATTTTTAGTTTTGCCTTATCTATACTAATATTATAAAGCTGAAGAGTTTGTTTGTTTGAACGCGCTAATCTCAGGAACTAGTCCGATTTGAAAAATACTTTCAGTGTTAGATAGCCCATTTATAGAGGAAGGCTATAGGCTACTTTTTATCCGGGTGCGCCGAGTAGTTCCCACTGGACGCGGGTGAAACCGCTGGCAGAAGCTAGTATAAATATGTTTTCTTTTTACTATGTATTTCTACATTAGGTTGAGATAAGTTTTCACAAGATTTCATAGTACAATTATTTATGCCAAACTAACTTCTTAACCAACCTCTCCAAATTACGATACCTGTGACGAAAACACATAACATCGCACTTGACCGATATATGTATATAGTTATAAGTATTACGGCCAACACGCCATAGGCGGTGAAGTCGGTAAGTGTGCCGGCAGACATGCGAAATTATGTAACGAGACCTTTACGAATGTTTGCCAAACTGTTGGGGCCAATATTGGCAGTTAGTGTTTGCAAATATGTAATTTGATGGAAGTGTATGTATGATGAGGATGAATTGGGAGAGGTCTTTTACGAGCTATATGGCAAATAGTTGGGAAAAACTAATTCGCAAATAGTTTAATGGACGTATTTATTTGATAAGGCAGAGGTCAATTTATGAGAAGTGTTTTTTTCGAGGTTGTGTATCAATAGTTGATTATTTGCTTTGAAATTGCGCTGTCTTAAATAAGTAGGTACGTTTCCTAAACAGCAATTAGTTCTTCATTTTACTTATTGAGAGGCTTTCTCTAACGTAAAAAAGTTACAGGTATTATCACTATGGAAAGGCTATCTGTTTACTAAATTTCAATTAAATCGATACAGTAGTTTTGGTGTAAATGACAAACAGACAGAAATTACTTTCGCGTTTAAAAATATTAGTAAGGATTATTAACTGAAGATATCTTCGTGAGAACATGTAGGTATTTTAAACCCCAGACAGTTTTCCATACATAACTACTTATAGAAGTATTCCCAACATTTTTGCGTCATGATAAGTCGTTGTGTTGTTGCCAAGTTTCTGCCAGACATGGCAACTATATGCGTGCCTACTGGCTTGCATTGTGATGTGTCTGGTACGTAGTAAGTGTACCTAACTTATATTTACTCACTAGCTTCTGCCAGAGGTTTCACCCGCGTCCAATGGGAACTACTCGGCGCACCCGGATAAAAAGTAGCCTATAGCCTTCCTCGATAAATGGGCTATTTAACATTGAAAGATTTTTTCAAATCGGGCCAGTAATTCCTGCGATTAGCGCGTTCAAACAAACACACAAATTCTTCAGCTTTATAATATTAGTATAGATGAATTCGCTTCCTCACGTTTCACCCGTGTCTCGAGAGAACTACTTCCCGCGTATGGGTAAAAAGTAGCTTATATGTTATTCTCATATTATATTAGCTATATTTCTGTTATAATCCAGTATAGCTATAATCCAGTTACAGACTGGATTTCATATGAACCTGGCAGAAATACTGCTTTACCTTGAAAGAGTACTTACAAATAAAACCGTTTAAAAAGATAAAAATGCGTTTTAAAAAAAAATGTGTTGGGAATTATCTAAAACACGTGTTGGACGTGTGTTTACCTTTTTAGTACTAAAACCCTGTACATTCAGAAAGTAGGCAAATATAATTTTCAAAAGCTACATTGTTACTTGCTTAACCTGGAATCGAACTCGCACAATCACACTCGAGAGGCCGGTAAATAAACAGACAAAACTATATCTTATTCTTATTACTCAACCGATCAATGGTCAGTAATTCGTCGTATTATATTTGCCAGTCCATTGATTTCATAGATTACATAAAATGTGCAAAGTAACAAAACTCTCTCTTTGAAATCGGGTAATGCTTTCGATTTTTAGTTGCTATTATTTGTTGTTTGACGAGAGACCTTTTGTTGTTGTGATTAGATTTATTGCTAATAGAAAAATAATTGTAAACTTGTTTAATTTAAATATTTGATACTAACTCACAAAGCAGGAATAAATAAGCAATAGAGGCTAGATAAAAGTTGATTAAATTATGTATTGAAATCATATTCTTCATTTTATAAATATTTGCCTAAGTAATTATATATTTTTTTTAAACACACAAACTACAAAGTGCGCAATTTCTCCTAAGCTCTTTTTATTTCGTAATCACAAAAAAACTGTATTTGTAGTTCATATTATTAACAAGCACACGTGCGTAACAAATTAATTCAAAAATAAAATAAATGTTATCCCTAAGACAAAAAATACCAAACAACGTTAGCTAAGTAGGTTACATAAGCAAGTAAAGCCGTATACACAGGAATAGTGTCATGTGAACATCGATTGTAACAGGAAGGTAATGTCTATTGAGACTGTGGGGCCACGCAAACACCGGGTAAATTGCAAGCTAATCACTTTTAACAATTATATTGAGAAAAAATAACTTATTTCTTAATTGGTATTTTTGTACACATTGTTCGTATTTCTAAAAAATCATAAGAAAAAGAAATATAAAAAATCACGGGACACCGATTTTGCTATATCTGTCGTATTTAAAATGATAATGAAAAGGAAAAAAAATAGTATGAACATTTTGAAAGGAAAAATGACTATTTATATTATGAAAAACTTTCACTTACCACCTAAACATTGTCATTCAATACATTTTCCAATCGGCTTTGCCCTTGACAATTAGGCAGCCTAGTCAGTCGTTGTGAATGGCGTAAGATTCAGCCGGGGTGCCCAAAATAGAAGAGTCACGAACGCTTTCTAAATACCAGTACAGGGTCAAAATGTCAAATAGTACTTATAGATGTGGTTGTTGTATTTTTTGGTGGTTTATCTGTGAACAATTTTACGCATGGTTCGATTTATAAAGTGGTTTTTATTTTAGAGTATTGAGCGTTATGAATATGCAAAAAAAAACAATTTTAGGATAGTTATATTTAATATACTTACTGTATTTTTTTGTCCTTCTAATAATTTAAATAAATATTTTATTTTAATTTAATAGCCAATAAAGTAAATTAATAACATTTAACTGTCATTTTGATGACTATGAAATATGTTCCTTTATTACATCTATAGTTTCTCCGCCAACTCTATGGCCCCACACGTGTATTATGTGAGTACACAATAATGAGTGGCATCGATTGTTGCGCCATCCCAAACGTATGAGAAAACATCCGCCTCTACTTCTTACTATATATACTTACTTCATTATTAAACCAACCTATACTTAGTAATTAACTATAGGTACGCGTAAGAATTGTGAATGACTAGGAGTTAAAAATACCCCTTGTCTACGAAAAAATATTGAAAATTTCCAGGTTTTAGTTGGGAATCTGTAAAATTGACCGGTAACCTTATGTGAAATAAATGAATAGAAAAAGAAATTGTTATAACAATAAATTGCTGATCAAATTATACGTAAATTACATAATTCAAAGAAGCAACAAAAAATAATTTTCATTTAACATTTACCAGTTACCTTAACGATATAGACAGTAGACACACAAGTAATTGACTACCAATTTCACGTTCAAAAACTAAACAATTGAACAAAGAAAATAAAGAAAACAATTCATAATAAAAATAGTAAGGAATACCACCCAGTAGGTGCATCACAGTCCGTGAGGGAATGTTTGCATACAATGCAGATTGTGAATCAGCACGTCCGATGTGCACTCAGCATTATATTAGCTGTAGACAATCGATATATTGTTTACTAGCTTCAGCCAGCGGCTTCGCCCGCTTAAATCTTAACAAGTTGAACGCCAAGTGAGCGACAAACAGTAGATTTTCTATTGTGTCTGTGACCCATGGCGTTCAACGTGTTAAAATCCTGTTTTTTCCCGTCCTTATGGGAATTTCGGGAAATCCTTATCTCGCGTGAGAGTCTTAAGATGTTCCTCTGTGCAAAATTTCAGACTCAGAGTCAGGACTTTGATTTTTATATGTTTAGATTGTAACTGTGTCTGTGTGTGTTTGTGTGAAAGTAAGAGTTTTAAGTTAAGTTGGACCTCCTCACGTAGGAATGTATTTTTTAGGTACCTAATCTTTTAATACTTCTTAGCTGTTTCGATTCCACGGAATAAAGTAACCTGTTCAGTTTCTCAGGCTGAAGAGTTTAGTAGTTATAGCGTGAAATTACACATTCCTTTTTATCCGGGTGCGGGACGTAGTTCTCTCGTAACGCAGGTGGAACCGCGAGTAACAGTTAGTATAATATATTCAAATGCACGATGTCCATAATCAAATTAGCCTGTTATCTTATAGATATATTTTCGAAAAGGTCACTTTGTAAATGCGCTTTGTATAATTAGTATCAGTGATTAAAGATATTGTAATTTTGTATTCAGTATTAATTTGTATAGTGTTGTGAACAGAATGGCACAGACAGACAGATGCAGCCTCCGGCGATCTGACTCGATGGAGGCTCTCACGTGAGTTACTTGTTAGAATCTAGAAATAGAGTAATAGCACGTAATAGTCCTGAAAATTGTGCTCATTTTTTTCTGGCCTTTGAGAAGTCTAATTTACGTAATGTTGTTAATATGGAAATAAAAATTTTCTCAATGTCCTCCAACCAGAATTGAACCACATATATAAATTAGCATTTGCAGATGTCGAAAAACATCTTTATTTGTAAATAAACATAGGTTTCTATATTTTATTTTTGTAAGACGCTATATGAGGTTCGACTAGTCTGAGTATTTTTTACCTGATATCTTGCATGCTAATGATCATAAAGAGTTTTCAGAGTTTTTTTTGTATTTAAAAATTGATTACAATCTACAACATTGTACCTAAGTATGTAGTCGTCGGCGCATGCGTGCATTTAATTTACAAGGTGTAGGTACAGACGCTAGCACATCAACCTACAAATTTCTTCAAAAGATTTTCAACCTTATCACAATAGTGGAAGGTTAATGTTCGATCGGTAAAATTTGACGTTATTCGGGTACGAAAACCAGTGTGAATGTCCTCTACTTATCTTCGTAAGCTGTAGTTAATCCCTCGGATCCACTGCTAATCGTTACAAGGATTGATTAGGACGAAAGGTTAATTGAATATTCGTAATTACTTAATTTCCTAGGATTATTTGATAAGTAAAATTAAATAGTAAATTAAACACCTAGTAATTTTTGGCTTATCCTGAAAACTGGTAATTGCTAATTTTGCCTTTATACTAGCTGTGTCTCGCGATTTTCCTTACATATCAAGAAATCACCTAGATAAAAACTGATTTAATAATTTTGTTTATGCTTATTCAAAATTACATCGAAATCGGCTTATCTGTTTTGCCGTAAAAAGATAAGCAAACTGACAGATAAAAAAAATATATTACACATATTTAATATTGACAAGTATCAAGATCAGTTGTGAAAACTTCTATCTTTACGACAGTTAGTTTTTGCTTCAAAACAAAATGGTGAAATTGCATTCTTGCAATAGTTCAGCCTTGCTTGTAACATTTGCAAGGGTCAAGGGCAGCTTCTAGGAACTACGGCCGTGGCTTAGCTCATTATATTACTTATTACAGTAATAAGGAAAACTGTTCTATTGCTGCAAGTTATTGTTTCAACTAACTCGGTTTTCTGTCATCACCATTTGTCATTTGTTTTACTGTCACAATGAGCACAGGACAGTAAAATAAACCACACAACATCAAGTGGGATATTAAATGCCTTGCTTGGAGATGGGCAGCAGCAACTCCGAAGTTAACATTACCCCACATTGCGCTCACCAACACGCATGCGCAGCGCGGTGAGTATGGGCAAATCCCCTCATCTTGGAGGAGGCAGCAGTCCAGTAGTGGACTTTTTAGACTGCATCACTGACTAAGCACGGGCTTATTCATACACTTCTTCATATTCGTACACATACCGCCATATTTTCAACTGACTCTCCAAATAAGAGGAGGTTCTCTATTCGACCGCGTATAATATTTTTTAGGTTAAAAAATAAGTTATTTTGATTAAATGATCTCTATTATGTTTTTGTCATGCGATATTTTCTGTAACCATATGTAAAAATTTTATATTTAAAATTACATGACATTGAAAAACATTGATAAATCCACACATACAACATTTAACATGTAACATTTGGACAACGTGACGTCATATTCACATTTTCTTGCAATAAAGTTAGAATCTTTCATGAGTGCCTACCTTCCTCTTATAGTTTCGACACAGAACCACCGGAGCATACCCTTTCGCGCTATCGAATAAGATCTTTACTTTCACTGTTGTGTTTCTGAGAAAACCTGCAATTATGAAATGAAAATTACATTAAAATTAATTTAATTTAACTTATTCTGGTTTTATTAGCATAATTAAATGTGTTACCAGTACCTGTATAATATACTTATATTGTAAAGAACTTGTTTGCTTGATGGCGCTCATATCAGAAACCACTGGACCGATTTAAAAAATATACTTTGTGTGTTAGATAGCCTATTTATCGAAGACGGAAAAAAGTTACTTTTTATCCGTGTGTGTAGAGTATTTTCCACGGGATACTAGGCGAATGCTTATTTTTTGTATTGTGTGAGAACAAGCAATTATCAGTTGATGATATTTTATATCTCATAGATAAATTATCTCCATACTACTGCTATTGTCTAATGTCAGTATAATAATAGCCTTCTTTTAAAACAAACATCTTTTGTTTCTCTCCATATCAGGTAAAAGTTCATCTTATATCTGTCAAAATGTTTGATATAAAGAGATTTATATATTTTACAATTAATTGAAGGTTTTCTTTATAATAATGAAGATAAAAACGCATTAAACTTGACCCCTTATCAGTATTATTATTGATAATGGCGTCCATGGCCGATTGTCTGCCACGGCGGCTGTTCTCATATAAGGAGATCAGCCAGCTGCGCAGAACATATTATAGTGCACAAGCATTTGCGCAGACACAGGTGCACTCCCTATTCCCTCACTCTCATAGCGCGATGGGACGGCAATCCGACACGACCGGAGAGAGATCAGGCGCAGGACCGATATTAACGTGCTCTCGGATGCTGTACGTTTAAAAATAAAACATGCAATATAATCGCAGACTATAGGTAATTAATTAATAGGTAAAACATATGACTGATGAATCACCCACGTCATGTTACTTATCATTTGTCTGAGGAATATCGCGTTTTGAAAAATCATCAAATCAACAGATATATTTTTATCAAATAAGTACCTAAATATTGACTGAAATATATTTATAACAAGGTGCGGAATCTTCATGTTTTAAGACATGACATCATATACCTTTATAGTGGCTTAGATTTTTTGTTCTGACTACATCAATTTATAGACACTTTGTCTGCATCAATTCTTCGTCAGCTTTTTATCGTCCCACTGCTGGGCACAGACCTCTTCTCATACAGTGAAGGATTAAGCGATAATCACCACGGTTTAGAGGCATCAATTAAACAGGTTATTGTATGGGGAATGGGGACCCCCTCATTTTATTTTTTAAAGTTTTTAGTATTTGTTGTTATAGCGGCAACGGAAATACATAATTTGTGAAGATTTCAGCTCCCTAGCTATCACGGCTTATGAGATACAGCCCGGAGACAGACAGACAACGTAGTCTTAGTAATAGGGTCCCGTTTTACCTTTAATATATTTTCAAGAGATCTACAGAATGCAGTTTTTCAAGGGTATAATTTAGATGATCACCAAAAATATTTTTAAGGATCTAAGCTTAGGCACCAAATAAAATAAATAGCTCCAAAAAAAATATATTGACATTATTAAAAGGGCCCTAAAGTATACAATATTACGACCCAAAATAAATGAAATAACACCAGAAAAATCGCANAATATATTTTCAAGAGATCTACAGAATGCAGTTTTTCAAGGGTATAATTTAGATGATCACCAAAAATATTTTTAAGGATCTAAGCTTAGGCACCAAAT
>NWSH02000081.1:4912960-4925308 GCA_002382865.2 Heliothis virescens | reverse complement strand
CAATGTATGGATTTTTCAAAATGTGACGAATTTACTTTGTGACGAATGTACAATAACCCCTAGAAATATTCGAAGTAGTTTTATAAAAATAACTTTTAAAATAAAATTGTTAATATGAATAAAAAAGGAAGATAATAACATAACGAATTCGTATGTTCTAATTAACCTATTGAGTTCCAGAACATTCGGAAATTAATAGGTCAAACATTTTTAAGTTAGTAATAACCTACTTCGACAAATAGAAGAATGTTTTTAAAATCGTTTTTACCTGTTATTGTTACTTCTAAATTAAGCGAATATGACAGGAAATAATTTAAAAATTAATCCATTTTTCACTGGATTCTATTCATTGTTTTTTTTTATGCCAATACCTGTATGAGTAAAAAAATTAAGTAATCATAGAACTTGTATAGATTTAATTTCGCGCAAACAGCTGAACGGGTTTTGATGAAACTATGCAGTAATATAGCTCATACATCAAAATAACATATTATAGGCTACTTTTTTACTCTGGAAATAGTTTCTTCGGGACATGGTTAAATCTGCAGGGAACAGCCAGCAAGATATAATATTATAAGCGATATTAAACAAAACGAACTCGTTTGATTGAACATAAAGTGAATGAGACTTGCGCAAATTGCGTGTTCAAGAGTGACGTCACGCGGGTCATTGGCCTCAATATAGCTTTGAGTTTTGAACCAAGCCTTTGGTAACTTAAAATTTAAAGAGATAGGTATTTAACTTAAAAAAATACTCTTGCATTTTATGAAGTAGCTTTTCTGTGATTTTTTTTTAATTTAATAGAATGAATTTAGCATGGGTAATAGAGTATTTCAGGACTCATCAGTATCTCTAAATTAACAAGTAAATTCATAAAGAATAGGTATTGAAAACTAGACATTTTGATACTTGTGTGTAAAGAGATCAAGAAAGTTTTTAATTTGTAACGCTTTCGCGGTGAACCGATTTACATGAAATTTTGTATACAAATAGCTGAAAATATGAAGATTTAGTTTTTATTTAAGTGTATATAGAATTTACAATAATATGCGAGCAAAACCAATATCAAAATTATATTGCTATAAACTAAATATGAAACGAATCGCACGCGTTGATGTCTTTTCTCTGTAACAATATTTTGGGGACATTATTATATTTGGGTTTTGTTTTTATCGAATTTGTTTATTAGAATATTTAATTCCATGTAGTATTAGTTCTATACTGACGACCTTTGAAGTTATTATTTTGTTTAAATAAAGCAGTTTCCTAAGTAGGCAAAGGACAAGAATTTTGACGATACCTACAAAACTTATATCGCCTATATCTCCTTGTATCTCTTATTATTTATATTTCTTCTTCATATATGCACTCAATGGAAACAGATAGCTTTAAAATCANTTTTGACGATACCTACAAAACTTATATCGCCTATATCTCCTTGTATCTCTTATTATTTATATTTCTTCTTCATATATGCACTCAATGGAAACAGATAGCTTTAAAATCACTTAAATCTATACTAATATTATAAAGCTGAAGAGTTTGTTTGTTTGTTTGAACGCGCTAATCTCAGGAACTACTGGTTCAATTTGAAAAATTCTTTTAGTGTTAGATAGCCCATTTATCGAGAAAGGCTATAAGCTACTTTTTATTCGGGTGCGCGCAGTAGTTCCCACGGGAAAGCGGGTGAAACCGCTGGAAGAAGCTAGTATAAAAAAAATCTATTTAATTAAAACGCCAACCCAACATTTCATCATCTTAAATTAATTATTAACAAGTAAACTTAGCAATATATTATTCAAATACTTGATGGGTTTTTATGGCATGGCGTTTGACCTCACCCATCAATGGTGAACTTACTTGGCCTTACACCTTATGTACGTCACCTGGCTAAATATAGGCATTTCCTGTTTGTCTCTAAGTTATTTGTTTTACAAAGAAAAACCTTATTACTAAGGCTTCGTTGTATTTGCCATCGCTTATAGTCTTTGTTCTAAAATTTCATGGAAATCGTAAAGTGATATTTTTCAGTTTTCCTTTACAAGAAAAGGTATTTCGTTTTCCTTTTTATGTAGGTACCCAACAATGATTTTTGAGTTTTCAGTGAAGTAACCCTGAACCTCAATATTTATTTTCACATATCACGTATGCAAAAGCAATGTCTTCAAACAAATATTATCAGAATCAGTTCAGCCGTTCCCGAATAGCAAGAGACAAAGAAACAAACAACATTTGCATTCACAATATTACTTCCTGATACTAATAAGATTATCTAAGTAACATCTATCTACAACGATGGGAAATACCAAAACCATTACAATATATTATTTCCATTATTAACCAAGATAATAAAATAAATAAATTCACCACACTGGATTATCCAATGGAAATTTCCAATAAAGCTGGATCGATAATATCCAATCATTAATTGATGTTATTTTATCTGCCCAATAAACGAAGCAGGGTTGTTCAACATAAGGTCCTGAGTTCGATACCCGAGTCGCGTTAAGGGTAAAATGGTATGATGCGACTCTGTTCTTTATTAAGTTTAATTAAATAAAAAATTGAAAAGATAATAACGACAATTATTAATTTCATAAACCAGGCAGTCATATATTTGTATCAAAATGGTCTAATGTAAGGCATAGGCCTCTCCCACCAAATCTTTTTAATATCATTCAGTATTTATAATATATCTTGCAGAAACTTACCCCACTATTTTTGAACTAACATTCTATGCAGTAATAGTACATTCTTCAAACACCCAAATCCACCTAAATAAAACTATACCGCATACTAAGCAACTCACAAGTCTGCATGTTTGTGCTAATCTCGAAAACTACTGGACCGAATTGGAACAGGCTTTTGTTTCGACAGCTGCCCTTCCGACCGACTCCATACATACGCATTAGACGTTAGGTAACTTGGTCGAGTTCTATTCAGTCATTTATGTATCACGGTTGCTATATATTATTAAACTAATATATAGGTATCTAGTTTTGAATTTTTTTGCCGTGGTTAAATCCTACAAATATTGTAAATGTGAAAGTTTGGATGTATGGTTGTATGTATGTTTGTTACTCGTTCACGCGTAAAGAGCTGAACGGATTTTAATGAAACTTGACAGTATTATATCAGAATAACATATAGGCTATACTTTTTTATGTGAAGTTTTTGATGTGGTATGTGAAATAGCTTCCTTGTGAAGCAGGTAAAAATATATTTAACAAGAGTTGTCAAAAATACTGCAAGTATTAAGATATTTTCTAGTTAGCCTACGAATATATTTGACCCACTTCTTCAGCCATTATATTCAGCTGTTTACCTTTTGCACAAACGCCAGTAGCTTTTACTTTCAAATTCACTTATATTGTTGAAGATATTTTAACTGCACTTCGACGACCAATATATGTACTTTAAAACATATTTTTAAAAGGAACCTAGGTAATAAAGTCAAACTCAAATCATTAATTTTATTTAGGCCTTTACAAGCACTTATGAATGTCAACAAATATAACAAGTTTGATTCTAATTGCACATTCCAAAAGAAGCTTCCTATGAAGAATAACGGGTAAGAAACTTCATGATTACTCTTTTCAAAAATAAATTTACATGAATATGAAGATGGACTGTATAGAACAGTTTTTTTTTCAAAACTTAATTGTATTTAACTCAAACAAGCCTATAAGACGTTAAGCTAGTTGCACATTACACAGCCCCAAGGACTGGGTTCTATGGGGAAGAACCCATAAGAAACTCCATAGACACTCTCTTACAGAAGTGCATGTTTTCTATGAGAAAAATTATACAATGCAAGTGGAGCTGATTATTATGATTTACTAGCAATCTTTATACATAACGTTTTACGTCATTAAATAAACAATAGATGAGACACAAAGTAGGACAAAACTCCCATAGTGGAGTCCTTTCGTGACCAAAAGTTTGGTCACTTTGGCCAAAGAATCAACCAGCCTTTTGGGCACGATCCTCGCTGACAGGGATGCGGATGAGTTTTTTGATACATAGTTTTAATTTATCTTTTTTTATTTGTAATTTAAGTTTGTACAGACGACAGCAGGGCAACGTATACGAATCTGTCAAATTTTACCAATCGAAAATTAACCTTCCACAAAATCTATCGCAATAATTTGACAGATTGTGGTAACTTGATGTGCTGTCGTCTGTACATACTTATGTAAGTTAAAAATATTCGAGATGAAGTTATACAAAATCTCATTGTATACATTTTGCATGTCACAACTCCGTCCTCTCTACCGCATTCTAAACCTATCTTTATTCTCGTATCATCCTCCATCATTTCACCCTAATCAGAGCAAGAAGCCATAATCATTTCATTTTTCTTACATCGCTGCTTACATAACACGCTCTTACTAATTACGTAACAAAAACAGAGATGGAATGTATCCAACCGATCATACACTTGCGGACAGAAAAAACAACCCATTCAATTTATGTTTTGCCGCGTGACGTAAATGTTTAATATTTTCGACGTTATCTCCCAATCTGTTGACGTGAGTTTAGCAAAAAATTGCTGAGGATTATGCTAATCAGTTACTGGTTTTGATTCTAGAACTGAGATTTATAAAGATGTTTAGGTATTTTGTTTATGTGTACGTTGTTTCAATTTAAAGAGCTGTAAATCTGGTTGCAAAGTTACCGTCTTTATGTATGTTATTCTATACATATTTATATTATTAGTATATAAAAACTTCCTATAACATTTAGTGCGTGCGTGGTGGCCTAGTGGGTAAAGCACCAACCTCTCAAGTATGAGTGTGTGGGTTCGATTCCAGGTCAGGCAGTACAATGCAACTTTTTAAGTTTGTATGTACTTTCTAAGGTATGTCTTAGACACCAATGGCTGATAAAAGGTGAAGGAAAACATCTTGAGGAAACCTGGACTATAAAGTCTGAAATCACCAACCCGCATTGAGCAAGCGTGGTGATGTGGTGAGAGGAGGCCTATGCCCAGCAATGGGAAAATAAAAAGGCTATTAATTAAAAAAATAATTAATAACATTTAGTGCATATAAAAAAACGCAAAAATACATGTATTTTGCAAGGTGACTAAACGGTGCGATCTCAGTAGGTACACGAGTGAATATACAATGTACGTCAATAATTATGTAATAAAAGAATAACAACTTATATATTGTTATATGTTGTGAGAGAGTCTAGAGCCATCCAAACGTTGATAACGCGAATAGCTACAGGTTATTCTTCTCACAGATAATGTCATTAAACTGTCATTACCCTAGTTTTATCTCTCAGTTATTTAATTAGTATTGTAATAAAAAAATGTATAGACATTTATGAATTTTACAAAGATTTTTAAGACATTTTTTATATTTTTTTTTTTTCGCAAGGAGTAAAGTATTTGGAAAATAGAAAATGAGCAAACAAAAATATAACGAAAAATTGGTCATTAATGCATTTGTGACGTAAATAAAACTTGACAGAACAAAAAATGGTTTTCTTCAAGTAAACAATAAAATTAAGCAAATTAAATTAGTTTTGGTTTGAACAAATACTATTTAGTCACGTTTAAGCAATCATAAAAATTCTGTCTGTGTACTGCCCAAAGTCCAAAGTCTTTAGTTCGGTCTACAATAAAAAACTGTTTATTTTTTTCTTTCCTCTGCCGGCCAAATAATCTCAACCAAAAAAAAAATGCTGACAAAGAGAAATGTTAAATAATTTATTTAATAGTTCATCATACATCATGCTTATTCAACTGTTGAGAGACGCAGGGATTAATCAAGTTTTTATATTTTTATCTAAAAATATAAAAGTAGTACTGTTTGTGGATTATTTATATTATTTGATAAGTAAAAAACTGCGATTAACATTTTTGGTACATTCCTACTATTTTTAAATAACTCAAATACATAAATATATGGAGCAATGTACATTCAAATTCTTTGCGAAAGATACGAGTATGTCAATTGTGTTGCCACATTGCTCAATTTTGTTGACCTTACAATCGGATACAAAGGGACGTGTGTTTCGTGCATATAAACGTTTAATCTACCTAAATACCAGTTTGTTACAAAAATACAGTGCCAGGTGACTGGCCACCAAAATAAACAACCACTTTAATATTCCACTAGACCCCAATTATATTCGTGCGCCCAAACCTATCTCGACTTAAACTGTGTAATTTATGTTGCACGCCAGTGTAACACAAGGCCACGGTGGCGGTACACCCTCACTCTCATCGCAAAACAGACTTTATTAACATGCAATTAGAGCATATTTTCGAGTGTTAGGTAATAGTGAATTCGAGAGAAATCATATCCTTTTAAATTAAATACGTAATTAGTTGAGTCATAGTTTTGATGCAGTTCGTTAAAGTAAATGTGAAATAAGCTCGTATAATTCTAACTGAAAAATAAAAACAATAGACTGAATAAATGCTTAATTGAAAAGAGAACTAGTACTTACACTGGTCAAAAATATAAGAATGTAAAACTAAATAAAAAATTTACCTGTAAAATATCAAGTCCAACTAAATGTGTTTTACTCTAAATCTTTGATTTGGAACTAATTAAGATTTTGGATAAATTTGAGGTCCATAGAGTTTATTAAATACATTAGGTTTTCTCAGGATGCGAACAAAATGAGAATTACGCAGTTATAAGCAAGTGCATATTATGTTTACTGTTAAATCCCCTTGTTAGCGCCGCGTCATCAGTTCAATAACTTTTCGGTCATGTTGTGGTTAGGCAACTCTAGGAGTCCGTAAGCTACAGAAAAAGCTTTTAAAAAATCATAGCTAGATGCTCCCATGACTTAGCCTAAACTACAAAAAAACTAGTTATTACACACAAATAATTACAATAATTCGCACACAAAAACATCATAATTATTACTTCCTTTTTATGCACGACAGTGTAAAATCTTCCGACTCTGCTTGACTATTTTTTGCAAGTTACCAAGTTGTGCTGAGTAACAGTGACTCAGCGAGATTTTACGAACTTTGTTCATCTGACAAATGGCTATAGGTTTTAAATTATACCTAAATTATATTGATTAGTCTTAAACCTTGATTAATCTTGGCATTGGGTCAAATGGAATATAAATTAGTGTACTGTGAAGGAAGGATAATGTGTGTATTAGCATATTGGCCATGATTGTAAATGCTTTTAGATATTGCAGACCACCCATCAGTGCTCTTGGAGTTGTTGCTAAGGCATTAGAATCTGTACTCTGCTAATGGTCTAAAATCACCTTGTTATAATTACAGTATAATTTATGCCTTGAGAGGTTTTATTAAATACCCAACATAAGTGCAACAGATAGCTTTTTATTAAATATTTGTATTGAAAGTGTGTAAATTGTAAAGATAGATTATTTCTGAACCTATTTCCAAAATAGGACAGTTCAGTAAAAAAGTTACGTCTTACCTCAGTATATTTATTTACTTATTCACCTTTAGGCCGTAAGAAGGGGCTGTACAATTGCATCGACATTATTATAAAAATATTTTCCTAATCAAAGAAAAATGTGGCCAGTTACCTCGTTCTTGCACTCAACAATCACGGGAATTCATTTGAGTGTACAGTTACACACACAAATGACTCGTTATTAAGGTGAAGACATATCAGATCATTACGGAAAGGCTGAACTCAATGACCCAGGCTTTTTGGCAACCAATGACGTCAATGGATAAGGAAAAACGCATTTTTTAAACGATACAAATTATCTCGTAATTTTGCCTGTTTTGGAAGGGTGGAAAGATCGAGAAGTGTGGAAGCGAGATGGGGAATCCTTTCTTATCGATGGGATATCATCAGATGACCCCTGCCGCTGTGGGTGACAGCGTGAGGGAGTGTCAGACTTTTACTGACTAAAACCCACCGTGGGACCATAGGAGAAGTGTGGGGAGGCCTTTGCCCAGCAGTAGGACTTGATAATGAACTATAATAATAAATTGGTAAGTGCCTACCCCTTTTTTTTTCTCTGCGTTTCAGACTATACGTATCGGTCTTACAGTTCATGTACACACCTGTACTATACACTGCGTTGCAATAAAAATGAATCAGCCATAAAATCTTTATGATATATTTGACAAGTTCAATGCTAGCATTGTGGTAATATTGAGAATATTTGATTTTATTTGAAAATACTTTGTTTATGCTCGTAGTTATAACATAGGTACAGAGTCTCAATATGTTGCTAATAAATTGATTGCTATTATAATCATAATTGGTCATTGGTTGAATTGCATTAACTCCATGTAATGGAAGAGCTCGTGGCTAAGTCAAAGCCGCGCGGGTCGATCGATCATAAGGTTAAGCAACGCTTGGCGCGGTCGGTCCCTTCCGTGTTTCGGAAGGCACGAAAACAGTGGGTCCCGGCTGGTTCATGTTGAACATCCTTGGCCGAAGTGTTACGGGATAGTGCAGAGAAGCCAGAAAGTCTGAAACCAGTCTTACCAAGGTGCCAGGTTGCCCAGGTCAGATAGGCAGTCGCTCCATGTAAAACACTGGTTCTCAGCTGCATCCGGTTAGACTGGAAGCCGACCCCAAAAATAGTTGGGAAAAGGCTAGGCAGATGGTTGAATTGCATTAACATTGTTTTTAATTTTCCTTGAATTAGGATAAATTATATTAATTTCAATTATATCTATAAATGAATAGTTATATCTACATTTTTCACAATCGTGCATATAATTCCGACCAGAACAATATAATCACCGTACTAAAATTTTTCATAAGTCCTACTGGTTCAAGTACCGTGGTTAACGAGTTTAACGAGAATAGTATTAAAACCCATCGAACGGAATATTCCTTAGTTCTCGTTAATAACCGAGTAAGAAGAACAATTAAAAATAATTATTGTATATTATTTTACTGAGACAAGGATGCCTTCGTAAATAATATGAATTCAATCCTTCGTTTATAGGTAATTGGAGGCTTAGTCTATAGTAGTTCTTTAAGTGTTTTATAGAGTTAGCAGGTTTTTCTTAGAAAAAAATACCTATATGCTCTATAAAAAATGAGCATTTTTATCTAGAATAAATGTTTCTAAATTGTTAGATATACTATATAAAATATCTAGAATATAAATTCCTCATACTTTTTCAAAAAACATTATAATAATTATTACCTACTTAGTCAAAATATTCAGGCCTGTAAAATTATTCCCTAAACATACACGTATTATTTTATTAAATGCTTATTACGAACAAAAAAATCTTAATCAAGGATTTTAATCAGTTGTTTTACTTGAAAATCTAGTATTAAGAACAAGTTTTTTAAATAATTTGAAGAAAAATCACGTTTTATCACATGTGAAAACGAAGGAAACCTGATTTTTGATAATTATTTTATTTTACAAATCTCGCCGTTTATAATCTTAATAGACAACATTTCCATTTTACAACAGAACGTGTTTCTATCCTATTAGGCCTCTTTATTATTTTCCAAATGTTTATGAAAAAAAATTGGCTCTATAGGCAACGCGACATATATTTACGTCATGTTTGCCTAAATTAATGATTATATAATAACAAAATAACTATGATAGACGTGCTAATAAAATGCCAAAATTCTTTCAACAATACTTGCGTCATTAAGCTGACATTTATGATTTGGCAAAATTATTATTTTTTTCGCGCTGTTCCGGTTTGTTTTCCTCCGAGTGTAGACGCTGACTATATTTTTTACATTCATATTGTATTCCTCACATTAAAGAAGGATGTGCCTTGTATTGGTTAATAGAAAAGGCTATTGATGAGGGCTCTACGTTAACTAGCGTCTCTTTACGACGGATTTCTATACGCTGTCTATCCATTGTTTGCCAATTAAAGATTGAATGTTGACATTAGTTCTATAAAAAATATGTCAAATGTCAATCTCTAATCAAAAAGAACGGATAGATAGTTTATAGAAATCCATTGTTAATCAGTATGAAGGTTAATTTAGATGGTTTTTTAGCAATTTTGTTACATATTCAAGAAAACGAAGTAAGATTTTGACAAGAAGAGGTGACAATTATGAGAAGTAATTGACATTTCACTGAAAAAAATCTTTATCTAACACGTTTTTGAATTAACGGCTTCAGGATTATGAAACATAGCTCTTAATACTGGAAACCTTTGTAACGCTCTCAGACAATGGAATCTCCTTTTTCTTCTTATATTAAAACTACAACAATGCGGAAAATTCCTAACACACTTGCTAACTAGCAAGCAGATGATTAAAAAATAATTTTCTCGATATTATAATTAACGCAGTTTGTAATTACAGTTATGATTAGAACTCGTGTGGAATTATTGGCAATTAAATAAATATGAAATCGTTTATAAAGAGGAAAATATTTATTACTGTTTTTCCTGAATAATTCAGTATTGCATAACGATATCAACACATCAGCTGTGCGGAGCCTTAACAACACATACTACATAACGTGAGTGCCAATCCTAATGCAAATTACTATGAAAATAATATTTCTGGGTCAAGTCGAAAGTGTTCGAACGGCATCGGACCTGGCGGAAGTTTTCGCAATGCGAAACATTTTATTTGCACAAATTCTAGTCGAATTACAAACGTCGAAAGAAATGAGGTCACTGAATAAATTCCTCGTTGAATTCTTCATTTCCTAAGCTATTATAGAGATAATGGAACTCGTAACCAATCATATTAATTAGGATGCTAATCACGCCACTTAATATTTAAAAACTTACGTTATAAGCATCTCGGTGTCCTTTGGTCAGCTTCCTTGTATCATGTACTCAATTCACAGCACAGTACACAGAAACAAACACCAAAATTAACAAATTATATTATAAATTAAATGTAAAAACACTCACACACACACGTAACGTGGAATTTGCGTAAAGGTTTACGAAACTTTCTAATTCGTGGCGCGAATTTTGCGGCGCGAGTGGTCAAAGCGTGTGATGTGCGGCGCGCTCAATCGCTGACTGGAGCGTTCCGTTTTCGCTCACAAGCCGCGCTGCGTTCTTTTTTTTTAAACCGGCTCCCACAGACTATAGCAGTGTCTTAGTGGCCAGTCCAGCAAGAAGGTATGACGCAAGTAGTTTCGGCAACACTGGGTTTTTTTTGTTGCTCCAATCGACACACACATTTGTAATGCCTAGCTTTATTCGGTTGGTTCGCTCCCAGCTAATTTTGTATATTAATTAGATTGAAAGCCTTCGGTTGACGAGTGCGGAATAATTTAAGATCACACGATGTTTTGCATAATTGGTTCCTCTTGCATGGTTGGTCATTGAGCAGAAAGAATTGATTAGATGTGAGATAGCGATGGCATCAGATCATACGTTGTAACGTGAGTTAGGCACGGTTGTGTTACGCTTATGAGCCAAGTTTTAGTGAAAGTCCATGAAGTGGCATTTTATCTAGTTGAAGTGCGCACGCGTGCCACAATGCAGGCTTGACAGATCTCGGAGTGACCCTATTATACGTCAGGCAGGTGTAAAAACGAAAGTAATTGTTACGTTACTGACATTCTTTGCCAATTTATATGGAAATGGAAACTGGAGACATGCTAACCATCCATTATAATAATATGGAAAGCAGTTATGTTATTAAAATTATTTATTATACCTATTGCTGATTTCGAAGCTTATGTTGACTTATGAACTCTGAGCTGCTGAAACAAATGGGGCATTTGAACAGCTAGATCTAATTTGTGTACTATTTAAGACTTGTCCTGAATTTCAACCAACAAGCATTGATGAGAATTCTTGATAGATCAAAGTCCAAGGATGAAGCAATCGCAGGTATGACAGTTAACACAAATCAGAAAGACTATCCTAAAACAAGTAAAATGGTTGATTTATGAGCCGATACAGAAGTAAAACTATTTCGATAAGTAAACTTTGTTGAGTAATTTTGAGACATCTGACATCTGACATCTGACAACTTGACATTTTTCTACATTTTAGATTTATTAGACTTACTATCTGTGTAATATACAGAATTAACTGCTTATAATCTTATCTTAAAAGAACAAAAAATAAAAATGTATGCGACGATATATTTTTATTTCCTTGTGTAGATGAGATGTAAACACAATTATTGTATGTTTAATTAAAATTATTAAAACTAAGACCATAATTAATTCTAAACAAGTTTTTTTCTGTCATAGAGTAAATATATACTAGAGAAGCAAACCTCGTTCAAATGCGTCGTAAGAAGCGATGCCATTTTTTAGACGCAACGACGTAGCTTTGAAACTTTTGACATCCAAATGACATTTGAACAAAAAACGTATATCTGTCTCTGTCACACAAGTCACAAATACATAACTGTCACTTTGATTAGACAAAGATGGCAATCTAAGCTTCCAATGGCG
>NWSH02000081.1:4891370-4912015 GCA_002382865.2 Heliothis virescens | reverse complement strand
AAACAAACACCAAAATTAACAAATTATATTATAAATTAAATGTAAAAAAACACTCACACCACACAACGTAACGTGGAATTTGCGTAAAGGTTTAACGGTAAACTTCTAATTTTCGTGGCGCGAATTTTGCGGCGCGACGTGGTCAAGCGTGTGATGCTGCGGGCGCGCTCAATCGCTGACTGGAGCGTTCCGTTTGTTCGCTCACAAGCCGCGCTGCGTTCTTTTTTTTTAAAACCGGCCCCACAGACTATAGGCCAGTGTCTTAGTTGGCCAGGCCAAGCAAGAAGGTGTATGACGGCGAAGTGAGTTTCGGCAACACTGGGTTTTTTTGTTGCTCCAATCGACACACACATTTGTAAGCCTAGCTTTATTCGGTTGGTTCGCTCCCAGCTAATTGTATATTAATTAGATTTGAAAGCTTCGGTTGACGAGTGCGGAATTAATTTAAGATCACACGAGTTTTTTGCATAATTGGTTCCTCTTGCATGGTTGGTCATTTGAGCAGAAGAATTGATTAGATGTGAGATAGCGATGGGCAATCAGATCATACGGTTGTAAACGTGAGTAGGCACGGTGTGTTACGCTTGAGCCAAGTTTTAGTGAAAGTCCATGAAGTGCATTTTATCTAGTTGAAGTGCGCACCGCGTGCCACAAAAGCAGGCTGACAGATCTCGGAGTGACCCTATTATAGTCAGGCAGGTGTAAAAACGAAAGTAATTGTTACGTTACTGACATTCTTTAGCCAATTTTATGGAAATGGAAACTGGAGACATGCTAACCATCCAGTTATAATAATATGGAAAGCAGGTTATGTTTATTAAAATTATTATTATAACCTATTGGCTGATTCGAAGTCTTTATGTTGACTTATGAACTCTGAGCTGCTGAAACAAATGGGGCATTTGAACAGCTAGATCTAATTTGTGTACTATTTTAAGACTTGTCCTGAGATTTCAAACCAACAAAGCCATTGAATTTGAGAAATTCTTGATAGATCAAAGTCCAAGATGAAGCAATCGCACGTATGACATTTAAACACAAATCAGAAAGACTATCCTAAAACAAGTAAAATGGTTGATTTTATGAGCCGATACAGAAGTAAAAAAAACTATTTCGATAAGTAACTTCTGTTGAGTAATTGTGAGACATCTGACATCGACATCTGACAAACTTGACATTTTTCTACATTTTAGATTTATTAGACTACTTATCTGTGTGTTAATATACAGAATACGCTTATCAATCTTATCTTAAAAGGAACAAAAAATAAAAATGTATGCGACGATATATTTTTCATTTTCCTTGTGGTAGATGAAGATGTAAAACACAATTTATTGTATGTTTAATTAAAAGTTATTTAAGAACTGAAGACCATAATGATTTGCTAAACGAAGTTTTTTTCTGTCATGAGAGTGGAAATATATGACTAGAGAAGCGAAGACTCGTCAGAATGGTCGTAAGAAGCGAATGCCCATTCCTTCTAGACGCAACGACGTTAGCTTTGAAACTTTTGACATCAAATGACATTTGAACAAACAAACGTTATAATCTTGTCTCTGTCACACAGAGTCACAAATACATAAACTGTCATTTTGAATAGGACAAAAGATGGCAATCTAAAATTTCCAATGGCGGTATGGTGGCCTACCCATGTAAAATGTTACCCATTTTTTTCTTAATATAAAAATATTGATAAATTAAATTTAATATTTTACTCAATGAATTCTGATGGGATGAAATGAGAATTTTATTATTAGTGAAATTATTGATGATAATCTCATTTTGAATACATATTATTTATTATAAATCATTACTTTTCGCTTTGCCGCTTTGCTAAATCATATATTTCTAAACGGAAGTTCTATTAGTTCCACTCATTTAATACGGCAAGCTGCATCTTCATCCTATAGTGTGATTATTGTTACAAAAATATTTAAAATCACTTATTCAATAAATAATCATCATCTCCCACAAATGTGGGAAACTCAAACGACCCTTCTTAGTGGTAACACTGAACCCGGTATAAAAATCTTACATTTTATATATTTAAAAGTATTTTTAAGTCAATTTAAACAATAAGCTCACGCAGGAAAAATAATTCCGTTTAATTTTGTATAGATAAGTGATTTTTAAGCACAGTATTTTACTACGAATTCGGCCATTTTTTCCCCCCTGTCAATCAGTTGGCGTCCGATAGATGACTGATTTGACATGACACAAAACTATGTCTTAAGACATAGATAGAGCTGTCTGGCTACGACGCGGCCATTGCTACTCTAGTATATACCTCTATGTTTTCTGTTGTGACGGTGACCATGTCTGGTGTGTTTTTGAAGATTTATCTACAACATGTTATTTATTGAAGTTACATTCATTTGAATATTTCACAAAAAATCTTAACAAGCCTTGCGTCAAGTTTTTGTATACGTGTATAAAATATCTTGTAATCATTTACTAAATAAGGAAATTGTAATTAATTTGTTCCTTATGACCTCTAATACTAGTTCATTTAAGTTACATCATTTAATATTTAAAAATGATTCTGATTAAGACTGCATTTGGAAAATGAACATGTATTTATATGTATAATTTATTATTTTTGTTATAGTGATGAAAAAAAAGATGAAAATATTGTCCTCCTTCTGTACAATCAGGTAAAAATATCGAAAATAAAATCAAAAATACGAGGCAAAAATTAGATTTCCTGAAAACATACCTACAGTTCCATAATAAAATAAAAGAACGGAAATAGCTAATTAACCTTATCACACAAAACCTTTTATAATTTAAATTGAAACCATTAAACTCCCAGTGAAGCAATAAAACGTATAAAACTAAACGGTGGCCCATCTAATCAGTGACCGCGACAGGTTACTTAACCGCGTGAATCACTTCCAACTAACACTCGTACCAGCTCAATATTTTCCTTTATGAGTAAGTAAAATAACAAATAAATAGCAATAGATAGATACTAAGAACTTTTAACGCATCGGAAACAGGTAAAAACATACAAACCCCAAAATGAGGATAAAAGTATATACGAATACAAAAATTATGATGTTGAGGAGTAACTCCATATTGTACAGACAACAACACATCAAGTTACCACAATCTGTCAAATTTCTGCAATAGATTTTCAACCTTATCACAATAGCGGAAGGTTAATATTCGATTGGTAAAATTTGACAGATTCGTGTACGTTGACCTGCTGTCGTCTATACTATGTAACATAATTCATGATTACTCTATTAACGAATAAAGCAATCTAAAACATAGCCCTTCTTGGCAGTCGAGAACTAACAAGCACCCCATTCATAGAGATCTAAAAATATACTAGTCGACATTTGCAAACAGGCTTGGCTTAATATCTTACTAAAAAGGAAAATATAATTTCACATAAATTACATTGAAGAAGATGGCGAGCAGTGAATGGATGCGGGATGCCCAAGACAGGGATGGTTGGCGGTCATTGGGGGAAATCTACCTTCAGCAGTGGACGGCAGTTGGCTGATAATAATATACATAATGATGATTAATGATTAAGTTTAATATTCTAATTTTCTTCTTCTACCTCGTTGGTCTAGTAGTAGTAATGCGACTGCTGTGCACGAGATCTTGGGTTCGATTCCCGGGTCAAGCCGAAATCGTTTTGATAGCACGTATAGCCCGCGTTCCCCAATACTACCCAGTAGTAATCGTTGTTATAGTTCCACGTCAGAGACAGTCAGGCGATTTGGGAAAACTTACACTATACTACTAAGAAAAATATTCTATTTAGATATTTCAGTGAATTGGAGAAAAACCTGGTTTTTAATCTCTGACCTATTTCACACCTTCACACAAATTGATTAGTCAATCTCAATAGGCCTCCGCCATATTGTATCTTCCATGACGTCACGAAGCGCGGGAAATACGATATTTAGCTGGAAAATACTACACATTTATACAATAAATTTATTCAAATATTTTGTGTAGCCTGTTAGTCAGAACTGGTGTTTTCTAGAATAAGACTAGATTTTTTGTGTCATTGAATATAACCACGAATAAATTAATACTTTGTGGTTTTAATTAGGACGTATTATAATAAGTACATTATAAATGTTACAATTTTATCGATATAAGTCTGCCGCTAGCATTTCTTGCGACATCATAACACATCCAGGCTCCTCTTTCATCACTTTTTTTTTAACGTTGGGAAATCATCAGTATGGCCCCTCCCACTGTGGGTGACAGTGGAAGGGAGTGTCAGACTTTTACTGACTAAAACCCACCGTGTTCCTTTGGGAGCCCTTTGTGCGCCAGGGCCGCGGTAACGAAGAATCCGCGGCCCCAGCGAGGCTCTTTCATCACTTAGGTTCACCAACAAAATAAACGCATGCGTTTCTTAAAACAACTGTTTACGTTGAAGATAGAACATGTAAATTCATAGTAAACAATTCTTTTTAAGAAACTGATGTGTCGTCTGGGAACTTGGGCCTTTGACAACTTATAAAAAAAAAAAGGTAAAAAAAACTTTTTAAGTTAAACGGTTTTATGGTAAACAGCAAAATGTTGCAGATCAATGTACTAAAAGCTAAAAAATAAAAAAAAATTAAACATATGCATTGATTACACTAAAATAAAATCGTGGGGCACATTTTAACTGACGATTATAAAATATTGCACGTGCGTGAGACTTAATTGCTTCTTCATCCTGTTGACATGAATACTTTAGTGATTTACTGTGGGATGCACCTTTGACAACTGAGATGACACAATTTTAGAAATTATTGGAATAGTTCGCATTTGTTGCTATCAGATTATTTTTCGTAACACATACTAATCATGGTGGCTGTTCTCATATAAAGAGATCAGTCAGCTGCGCAGGACAAAGTATAGTGCACAAGCATTTGCGCAGACACAAGTGCACTCCCTATTCCCTCACTCTCATAACCCGATGGGACGGCAATCCGACACGACCGGAGAGAGATCAGGTGCAGGACCGACATTAACGTGCTCTCCGATGCACGGGTGTATCTATCACCAACTACCAGGCTCCGGGCACCAAATGCCACATGTCTCAATGGTAGTGCAGACATAACAACGATAAGGTATTAGGGTATATGATATATTCACGATAAGTTTCCAATTAATCTATCAAGTGACAGTTCAGTCTGAAATGTGAAGCGGCTCTTTTAAACGATAGATTCAGCAGGTCCGCAATCTTAAAAAGATATTGAAAGCAGAGTCAAACTTATTGCTTAATCTTAAATTGCATATGTTTATGCATCTGCAATTCTCCTATATGTATTTTATTCTACAGCTTATTTCTCTCATTTTAATGTATATTTATAAAGCAATAATTTGTTTATTTTTTAATGATCAGAATAATTATATACCTGTAGAACCTTGATAAAGCCTTCAATATCTTAGCGCTTAGTAAAAATATGTTTAAAGGAATTTGATGAGGTCAAACAACCGGTTATCGCGATCTAGTGTTAGCAAGAATATTGTTATTTCTAGTAACTAATGAATATAGGATAGGTTTTAAGAATCTGATACTGTTTCTCATAAGTGTACAGCAGTTTTCCTTAGTACTTTAACTAAATCCTTCCTTATATTATTAATGCGAAAGTAATTCGTGTCCATTTGTCGCGGCAAAACTAATATAACGATCAAAATTTTTGGTATCAGATAGTCTAGAGGAGCCTGACAAAAGACAGGCTTTTCACATAACACAACACTTAGCCCATTTGCAAACTTTTACTCCGCCGATAGTTGTATCAATTGCTGTTCGTTAGTCCCACTAAAACTCAAAAATGGCTGGACCGATCGGGCTTATTTTGGTTTTAAAATGTTTGTACAAATCGAGGGAAGGTTTAAACGATGAGAAAATATGATTATAAAAATAAAATTTATAGGTAAGTGATACGAAGTTTACCTGGTCAGCTAGTAATAAAATAAATTAAAGTATCCTATTTCGTTTGCTTTGGCCATACCCTTGATGTATGAATAAAGTTATTGGAAGTGACACGTGCGATTCACAGCTTCGTGTCTACTTTACATAAGTATGCTAATCCTTATTTAACTATACGTTCAATAATTTTGCAATACCGCAGACAATAGTATTTGCACATAGGTAAAGACTTTTTTCTAATATTCATGCAAATAATGTTTGCATAATACATGTCAATTTATATTAATACTTCGCTGTCATAAACTTCAGTTAACGTTTAGCAATTCTAAAAAGCCACTTTTAATCTATTATCTACCAGTTTTATCTGTGTCTGGAATAAAAGAAACCTGCACCAAAAGTGTATGTACCTAATCATCTCATCCGGATCAGTTGTTTTACCATGAAAGTGCAGAAAAAAACAGCCAAGTGCGAGTCATAAAATCAGGTTTGTTCTATGGAAGGGAATCTCGAAAACATTTATTTCATCATAGTATTTGTTGTTAATGCGGCAACAGAAATACATCACCAGTGAAAGTTTTAGCTCTCTAACTCTCATGTATATGGCTGTATCTCATGGTTCATGAGATACAGCCTGGTGGCAGACAGATAAGCTCAAATCGTTCCTACAAAACCGCAGAACCGCGCGGAGTTCCACAACTATGTGACTCGCGAAATATTGACATCCATATTTTGTAACTTTTTTTAATGATTTATTCGGTCGTATTACCATTCCAATTCCACCATATTATTAAAGAATTGACGACTAAAATTAATAGACGTTATCAATAAATACGTCAAACTAAGGTATATTGTGTATATATATATAATAAATATTCAACAGATCAAGTATTGGTATTAAGATATAACCTTCGTTTATTTCAAGTTTTTTATAAACTCTGCACAAGGTTTACACTATACTTGAACTCGACAAGGTTAACTTATTTACACCTTATTTAAATATTAAACTATAATTTTGAGAGACTGCCTAACTTTACCTTAGGACATAGTTGATCTTTAGCCGTCGTGAAATACTAGACTTTGGCAAAGAAATGAGCATGATTTGTAGTCACTCAAAGCATGAATAGTCTGAATTTTAAGCAAAGTTAGAAGTTTTTGAAAAAGTTAATTTTTAAACAACTGTAATTCATTATATGTAAATGTTTGAACTGAGTAGGGAAACTTAGAAAATTACGATTGCAGATTCCCCAACTTTTCATCGACAGCAAACTCTATTCATATTTCGTGATTAACATATAGTGAAAAACCTAGTAAACAAAACTGCCTTTTACAAAATTTATTAATTAAACAATCTCTTCATAATTACATCCGTACCCTATTTCCCAAAATAAATAAAATCGTAGCGTTGTAACCGTTCGTAGCAACCTCTACGTCCGTAGCCTCGTAGCAGGTAAACCGTAGCACGGGAACATTTTCGAGATAAACATAATATAAATAACTAGCTATTCTGTTTTACCCGCGTCCCTTAGGATCTACTTCCCGCACATGGGTAAAACATAGTCTATTTCACCCGGGGATAGTGTAGCTCCCCAACAGTGGAAGAATTTTTCAAATCGGTTCAGTAGTTTTGTAGTCTTTAGGGTAGAAATATGCATATATAAGTATACCAGCTTCTGCAAGCGGTTTCACCCACGTCCCGTGGGAACTACTCGGCGCACGCGGACAAAAAGTAGCCTAAAGCCTTCTTCGATAAATGGGCTATCTAACACTGAAGGATTTTTTCAAATCAGATTAGTAGTTCCTGAGATTAGCGCGTTCAAACAAACAAACTCTTCAGCTTTATAATATTAGTATGGATACATATTTTTTAAGTTAGGTTAGATTATATTAGATTAATTAGTTTGCATAAAGTAATTGACCGTCAAAATGACCGTGTATGATGACCGGTCAGTTAATGGCGGTTTTAAGGTTAACTTGTGCCAGTCTAGCTAGTGCCACGAGTGAGTTTATAATTTATGAAAAAATAAGCAACTTATATCTATATCAATTTTAAGTAGAATTTTTCGTAAATAAATTACGATACTAATAGGTCGCAAGAAGTTGACATGAAATAACATTAAAAAAATATATCGACTTGTAAGCTTCCAATAAGTCTTTATTTATTATGTTAAAAACTATTATTAATTTCGTTCAGTATGTCAATAATAAATTGCTATACGTCATCTTAATAATGTAGCTATATTTTTTTATAATCCTATCCAACTTGATTAGCAGTTTCCAATATTAAATACATAAAAAAAAACCTATGACGTTAAAATATTTTTTAGGACATATTTTTTTATAACAAACTGACGATTCTATTCTATTAATATTTTGGCTTTGTCATGTTCATTTAAATACTTAAATACAGGTTTATAGAATTATTAGACGTCATCCATTTTCCTAGCTACGTAAATATTAATTATTATATAGGTGAGCTATTTTTTACATAAGGTGTAATCAGTAATCATCATGCATTTTTATTTAATTAAGTAAATAATCCTATTACTTATAGGTATAACAAATGCTAATAGAACTCTCTGTCGGTCTGTCTCTCTGTCACACTTTCTCGCCAAAACTACTGAAATCCTATATTTTGTACAGATAGCCTTCTTAAGAAAAGATACATGGGCTGTTTTTAGGGTTCCGTACCCAAAGGGTAAAAAGGAACCCTATTACTAAGACTTCGTTGTCTGTCTCTGTGTCTGTCTGTCTCCAAGCTGTATCTCATTAACCGTGATAGCTAGAATGCTGAATTTTTTTTTTTTCATAGATAATGGTACGGAACCCTTCGTGCGCGAGTCCAACTCGCACTTAGCCGGTTTTTTTTATCAGCATGCATCGGAGAGAGAGCACGTCAATGTCAGTCCTGCGCCTGATCTCCTTATATGAGAACAGCTGCCATGGCCGACAATCGTCCTTGGATGCCCGAAGTATGTCCCAAGGGATATTTGAGAAATAATTGGCTGAAGAAATTTTATTATTTTCATGACAAAACTACTTCTAATTGACTAATCACTTTAAAGCAATCCCCTCAACAAAATCGACAAGTTGAACAAGTAAATTAGCAACCAGAATCACGCATAAACTCAATATTAAAATTATGATTCGAATACCTCTCCTACCATACTTTTGGCTAAGTTTCGGGGTCACAGCATTATGTCGACATTATGTAAGAATAAATAGTAGGCCACGAATGCCAAGTCTTTGAGCAAACACGTTTCAAATCACGTGTTGCTAAAACGTGCCGACTATCATTTGGTTGTAATTTTTAGATAATTATGGAGCGAAAGGCTGGGTTCTAGGGCAGTATATTTCACAGATAAAAGCTGTGGACAAATGCATAATTTTGTTTTTCAATAATAATAAATTTTATGTAATTAAATTAATAATGTATAATATTTGTAATTTAATCAAGTGTAATAGACAGCTGTGTTGCTGGAAAGTTTGTTCATCACCGTTTCTTCTTTCCAGCCATAACACTAGGAAGCGGTGAAAGGGGGGCGATTTTGGGGGTGCTGTCCAATGTAATTTGACGTGAAAAAGTGCTAATTTACTAGCCTATTTTCAATAAATGATTTTGACTTTATAACTTTTAGTAGGCAAGTGATTTGGGTGGACGTTAAAGTAGAGAATGTGGAGTAATGTCGAAATACAAATAGATAGCCTTATTTCTGATATGTTGGACCCAAAATAACTTAGTGTAGGTAGTGCAGTGAAGGTTTATTATGTTGCTATTAGTTTTCGCCAGCGATTCCACCCGAACCAGACGTAAAGTAGCTTATATAGCCTTTCTCAATAAATGGACTATCTAACACTATTATAATTTTCCACATCTGTATAGCAGTTTTTGAGATTAGTGTGTTCAAGCTATGTTGGCTAAATAAGTAATAGATTTAATGTCAGTTTAAAGCCTTTCATACAAAAATACCATTCAGCTTTATAATAGGTATAGAATACAGAGGAGATAGATTTTCAACGCATTCTGTTTAAACTTCTAAAAGATAAATATCTTAGTACTTCTACCAAAGTACCCCACCCACACATATGCAGATCTTGAATGACATTATCTCGCCCTAACACTGAGCTGACGAATAAACCTCAAACACTTGTAACACTAAATAAACAAATGACTGCGCATACGCAAGGAATCGTTCGAGACTAAAGTCCGTGGAACTGGTTGACGCAAGGACATATTTCGAGTTATCTATACTAATAATATAAAGCTGAAGAGTTTACTTGAACGCGCTAATCTCAGAAACTACTGGTCCGATTGGAAAAATATTTCTTTCATTGCTAGATAGCCCATTTATCGAGGAAAGCTATATATAGGCTTTTTACCTGGGTGTGTGCAGTAGTTCCCACGTCACACGGGTGAAACCGCTGGCAGAAGCTAGTTTCGTTATAAAACGCGTGTTTTAGATCGTTCGTTATGATAATGGATTGTTATGATTAAGATATGCCAAATTATATGGAAATGGCCAGTTAATTATAACGAGGCCTCTTTCTCTAAGCGTCTTTTTAGATCCTCGACAAATAAACTGTAGGTTCTACTCATAGGTATCAGTGTAATCAAGCTTTTTACAGGGTATGTCCATAACGCGTAAGTATTACATCAATAAATATAATCTTCGCATTGAAACGAAATAATAACTACATATTAAAATATTTATAAAACAGTGAAAGTAAATCATATCCAAATTGACCCACTAATTTCATACGTTGGGCGCCACAAACGGACAGACGTGATCTCTAAGCGTGCTGATTGCTATGATAAAACATTAAATAATATGAATTACTATGATATAATATTACATGGTGCAATACGTAACAGACTGTAAGAATTATTTGTTTGAGATTGTTATCTTTTTAAAAAGAATAACATATAGGTAGGTTGAAATAGTAAGTTTATTTAATTGTTAAATTGTACTGATAATATTCTTGTACTTAAATACTGCAGACATATAAGTATAAATCAATAATTTTAATCTAAGCTTCAGAAACTGCTGCAAAGCGGTGAGTCTATAAATTGCTTGACAACATAAACACTAGAATTCGTATTGTAAGAGTTCAAAAGTAGCTTAACACTTAGTTGGCAAAAGTAGCTTAGCAACCTGAACTCCAAAAGTCGTTGAAAAGTACTGAAAAAAAGGGCCCGGGAATGCGTAATTTTTGTTTGCCATATTGAATTAAATGTAATTTTACAAATGAATAGTTACTTACGAACATTAAAAACATGTTTGAAAGTTACACACACAAACATAACATTTACTTATATTATCAAAACACTTCAAACGCCATAATATCTAACTGTTTAATTAAATAGTTTTTTTGCACTTACGCAGTTACGTGATTTTTTATTAATTGCCTTAAATTACCATAAGTTTAGTTCTATCCTACTTGCTTTGATTTCTATTTAGATAAAAAGCCGCGTTGAGTATTTTACACTTTCTGCTCTCAATTGCCCACTCTCTCTTCTGTTAATGAGTTTAAAAAGACAATTTTACTATGTTTAAAAAACCTTTATAATAGCCCGCACAAGTGGTCGCACAGCGCGTCTGCCGATCACAGGTCTCGGGTTCGATTCCCGGGCCAGGCCGCTTTGTGGGTTTTAGAAACTTTCACCAAAGCAGCCTGGAGTTTGGAAGTTGGCGATGTTACACCCCCGTGCCTGGGAGGGCACGTAAAGCCGGCGTCCCCGAATGCTACTCAGTAGCAGTCGTATATAAATCCACGTCAGAGGCCGTCAGGCGGATTTGAGAAAACTCTGACACTAGGGCTTGTTAGGTGTTTAAACCTGCAGCTCACTCGATAAGAAGAAGAAGCCCTCGATAAATGCATAACGTTTTCAGTCAGTTACATAGGTTCCAGATAGAGTTCTAGATAGCTATCTGACAGATAAGTGATAGAAAAGAGGTTAAAATTAAAAACATTTCTTTGGCAGTATATGTCAGATAGATATTTAAAACCTTATCTGGCCGTTCGTGTCAGTGTTTGTTATGTCAGTCGTTGTCTGATACGAATGGATACGAGGTATTATTGGTGATTCTAGTCTGGAATTTCCAATTTAAATCGTTCTCTGTGATAAAAGGGGCCTGTGCCCTGCAGTTGGACAGTATAAAGGCTAATAGGAAGACGGTAACACACAAAATAATTAAGTAAAACTAGGCTGAAAATCAGCGCCTCTTGAAACATCCGCCCTTCACGATGAAATGACTGTCCATTAAAGTTATTAGTACCTACGCATAATTCCTAAAGAAAGATAAAAATTACTTATTCCAAAGACATTATATCTATGCAGTTGTTAAAATCATTAGGTATTGTTTTATTATTTTAGTTATCAAAAATCTTAATCTCTACTGATGTTTATCTTCATTCGTGTATAGAGTTAGTTAACCTCAAAATTTAGTTGGTTATAAAACCCGAAGTGACCTCAGAGGTCAACGACCCAGACAGGGTGACTGCCTCTGTGATTAATTTACCTCGAACACACAGAAAATACAAATGACCATGTTTTTTCCCAACTTATTGCTTAAAATAGCCCATAATTAAGTATTTCGATAAATAATAACTACATTGAAAAATTGTGTTTTTTCTCATAAATATCGAAGACTGCAAATAATTGTAGTTGTTATTGACGCTATACAAACATTTTTTATAAGTTAACTAGCTTCTGCCAGCGGTTTCACCCGCGTCCCGTGGGAACTACGCGGCGCTCCCGGATAAAAAGTAGCCTATAGCCTTCCTCGACATGGGCTATCTAACACTGAAAGAATTTTTCAAATCGGACATGTAGTTCCTGGGATTAGCGCGTTCAAACAAACAAACTCTTCAGCTTTATAATATTAGTATAGATTTAGGTACCTGAATGACATACAGCCGCTTTGAAGGTAAGTTCTTTATGATACACTCAAAAATACCAGATTCCTAAAGACTAAATTCCTAAGTTTCAAATTAGCAAAAGCTTTTAGCAACATATACGTTCTTTTGCAAATACTTTTACTTTTTTGTTTTTTAGTCAGCCTATACTGTCCCACTGCTGGGCAAAGGCCTCCCCCAAGGTTTTCCATCTATTCTATCATTCGCTTTTTATGGCTACTTAGTCCGAGGAAGCTATCCAAGTCTTCTCTCCAGGATTTTCTAGCTTCTTTATTGCTTATCATGTTTTTAATTCGCAGTATTGAATGGTAATTTTAAGTGTGTGTTTATATTTTATAGGGTGACATTGATAAGTTTTGTTCGATTATGTCAAATAAATTGTTATTTCATAATTAACGTCTACTAACTCAACCGTTTCGTCTCACAGTTCAAATATTTCCGTAAGAAAAACGTTGTGAATTGAATAACATATAAAACTACAACATATAAACTATATTTTTAGGATTCCGTACCCAAAGGGTAAAATAGGACCATATTACTAAGCCTCCGCTGTCCGTCTGTCTCCAAGCTGTATCTTATAAACCGTAATAGCTAGAAAGCTGAAATTTTTACAGATGGTGTATTTCCGTTACCGCTATAACAAGAAAAACTATTTTTTTTAAATGCGTTCTCCATACAATAAACGTGTAAAACTGCAAATTATAACTTTGTTATTCATATATTTTATTAGTTATTTTTTGTTTCCGAAAAATGTTTGTATTTTGTCTAGTTGTAGGCAATAGATACGTTCAGTTTTCATAGATATACGGAACCCTTCGTGCACGAGTCCAACTTGCACTTGGCTGTTTTTTAGAGAACATCTATAAAGTTAATTTGTTTACGTCAATGGGCGCCATGATACGTTGTTAGTGATTGCAATATTGGAACAAAAAACGCTTGATAGCTAATGAATTAAGTAAAAAATATTCGTTCCTTGTTTGTCTACGGAAATATTGAAGAGTTGTTTTTTGTTGGCGACTAATAATATTATAAATGATGGTAAGTGGCCATATCTTGCGGGAATTACTACAATAAGCATTATCTAAATAAATCACGTTCAGTATGGAAGCCCCCTAAAATATTTAATGCATTCAATTTGTTGTCATAGCGGCTACAATAATATATTTTCTGTGAAAATTTCAGCTGCCTAGCTTACACAGTTCTCGATATACAGCCTGGAGACAGACGGGCGGATAGACGGACCGCGAAGTCTTAGTAACAGGGTCCCGTTTTACCTTTTGGGTACGGAACCCTAAAAACATGTTTATAAATAGACCCACAAGTTCATAACACCATAATTTAAATGACAACACGTGAGATAAATATATTCTCTATGTACAAACAATTTGTCGTAGATAATAAATAATAGAAGGCAGGTTCTAACGTGTCGGCCTTCGGTGCTGAACTGTTGACCCGGGCGGCATTGTGGACGCGTATGTAATAAACTGGAGTTACTACCTGGTAAACTTGTAGAAGAAGTAGTTTTACAATATTACAGTAACAAATCATCACAGTATCCAGTCTAGTAGCAAGTTACCGGAAAAAAATCTGTAGTACACAGACTTCAACACTGCAGACAGCACATCAACCTACCACAATCTGTCAAATTTCTGATAGATTTTCAACCTTAACACAATAGTGGAAGGTAGATGTTCGATTGGTAGAACTTGACAGATTGGTATAGGTACGTTCACCTGCCGTTGTCTATACACAAGGATTTTATAAAATAAAGATACCTACGGCAGTTGCATTGAATGCTCCCATCCGTAAAAATATAGAAGAAAATGAAACACCTAAAGAAAATTTCATTCAATCGTTCGACCAAGAGGAATAAACTCCATATAGAAAGAATTTCAAGTAAAACATAATGGGGGAGGCCTATGTTTAGCAGTTGATGTCCTTTGGCTGAAATGATGAGATAGAATTTCAAGTAGAAGATACAGCTGTATTATGGCGGAGCCACCCCCTTCGTTTTTTCGAACCGCCTTATTTCGAAGCGCTGCATCGTATTTTTGAACCTTCTTAACTTGGGTTCTAAATTGTCTATTTTATAAGTACTATCCATTTTCATAATTTCCACGCACTTTTCTCTAAAACCTGCACTCTGATTATAATAGTATTTATCTAATTCACCCAGTTTCTATTACAATTATAAGTTCTATAAAACATTCAAAAATATTGCTGATGAAAAACGCAAAATTTAGTTCCGGGAACATACATACCTAAGTCAGGTAGAAACCAAAAGTATTTGTAATAAAATGTGTGGAAATACCCATAATGTGTACTCCACATCATTTACCTTTATATTTATAAACTTAACGCTTCATTTAAGTGACAAAATAAACGGCTTTTATTTTAAGAACGGACAACAAAAACGTAGATTCTTACAAAACATAAACAAGTTGTTATACTAAAAAATAAAGGGGCATAATAGTTATTAACCTTGTTATACATACATAGGGAAAAATCTAGTAAAATAATATATCTATACTAATACATATTATAAAGAGTTTTGAGATTTGTTTACAGTGTATAAATAGATAAAATCGGTTGTTTTGTAAGTTTGTTTGTTGGGGGGTAATCTCTGGAAGTAATGAACCGATTTTTTAAATTATTTCACCATTCGAAAGCTACATTATTCGTGCGTGCTAAATGCTATATTTTATCCGGACACAGCCAGTATTTCCCACGGGACACGAGTGAAACCGCGGAAAAACGGCTAGTTCATACATACTCGCATTCTTTTAAAGTTTCACGGACAGTTTCACTGGTTCCGGATAAAGTTCTCAATAGCTATCTGTCAGATAGTGCCATAGAAATGTTTTGTAGTTTCGATTACTTTTCTATGGCATGATCTGTCAGATTGCTATCTAGAACTTTACTTGGAACCTCTGCAATTAGCCATTAGGCTTCTTTCTAAGAGTAGCTGATGGATAATTAAAAAGAAAAAGGTTCATGTCATGTTCTATAGGCGGGAAAAACTATAGATCACAGCTTGTTATAATAAAATAATTTACATATAAATTAAATAAAAAAAAAACAAGCTTAAAATCTTTAATGAATGACCTCAGAGAGAGGACGCCAACTATCTGATTTTAGTTACAACAACTTATACGGAATAAAAATATCTTCATATGAACTTGAATTTATGTCTGCACCTGAGCAAGTTTGAACGAAATTGAATAATGATCTTTATAATTTTGGGCAGAAGGACGATATTGCCCTCCCACGTTACCTATAGGTTGGTATTTCAAAATTTTTTTCATTCGATTTATTTTTTTCTTTTAATAATTGAACAAATCACACAGATTTTTCTGGAAAAACGTTCCTAGAACCGGTAGTACAGATTCTTACTTTTTTTCTAAATAATGTGCCAATTAAAAACACGGACGCGATTGGATCCATTTATTGATTAACGAATTGAAACACCGATCAATATCAATTGATCGGTGATCAACTCCAATTTAATAAAATGACAAAATATGTATTTACTAAGTGTGACTATGAGCAATTAAAGTCAAAAACAGCAACCTAAAAATGTATTCTGTTACCAAACTACAAATTAATAATTACAAAACCTGATCTATAATAAAATGTTTTACAAACAAGCGCGTTAAAATACCAGTAACGACATCTAGCGCACGAAGAGAGAATTACATACACCACAGTCCACGTTGATAGTTCAACATAAAGCACACAGATGGCGCTTTTCTCAAATGTTATGTAATCTCATTTTCCTACCTGACGCGCTTTAAAAACAGCACCTTCAATCTCATTTAAATGGAGAAAGGCCTTAATTTTCTATATTAAACATATGTTAAATAGTTTATTGAATGAAGTGTCACAAACATCTGGGTTATTGGGCTTGCTCATCGACCTCTCGGGTGCGCGCGAAAGTCGCTTCTTGCATCATTGAACAGGTCAGAATCTCATAACGCTTGCATCATTGAGAGGAAGTTATGTGAGGCTGTACGTGTTTATTTTGTCTCTGTTGCTTTATAAACCTGTTTGGTTATTAATCGTACGTGATGGGAGCTATCGAGATGACGTCGTGAACGTGGTTGGTCTTAACTAAAGGCCTAAATGACTGGTACAAGTACCTAGTACTTACATTAAATGTTTTGAAATATGTATCTAGACGCCTAGAACATACTCGGATACATTTTATTATAGTTCAATTTTGCTCTATTTACAAAAAGTTTTAAAAATTAGAACCTATAATTGTTGTTTTTTTATAAGAAAATATTAAACTGCTTAGATGTAGGTATGTTTTAACTTACCCCGTAGTCCAACTAAACATTTGCTTCACCCTTTCGGATCGTAACTCTGTAGGGTGCGCCATCTTTCTGCAACAAACAGAACTAAATTTAATACAAGAGATTTTATCACAATTATATAAATTGACGGGTAAAGTGCACACTTAAAATCTAGGAATTATGTTTGATTTATATAAAATCACGCCTGAAGTTTTAAGTTGCGATCTGAATTAATAAAATGGTTTCAAAATTTATTCTTTAGCCCTTCTTAATAGGGGTATTTCCCGATAGCTATCTAAATATACGTAGAAAAGTAATAAAAATTAAAAACATTAACACTATCAGATAGCTATCTAATCATGGATGCAATAAACACATTTTTTATAAGTTTTTGTGCAATGTTTTCTGCCCAAATTATACTCTTTAAATACTGATTCTATTCAAAGGTACTAATAATATCGTTCTGATATTATTTTTTTAATAAATTAAAATCCATCATTTCAACGTCATAGTTAAAAATAAAAAAAAAACACCATGCTTGCAAGACTGCATTTTTTGTTACCTCATCGCTCGATAGATGGCGCTGACGCGGTTTGGACGCACTGTAAATCGCGCTATGGTTACGTTCTCAATTGAGACCTAGTCGAAACGATGATATATTCATAGCTATATGGTAGGTTTTCATATACAAATAACATTTGCTGATGAAAACTTTATAATTTTTGAATAGTCAGTGCACAATACATGATAGGTGCACTGACTAATAAATAAAGTGTCTAATGAGAATAAACTCCAGGGTTGAAGTCTCTTTTAAAGTTCATCAATTTGGAAACTTATAGATACTTAGATAATAAATATAAAATTTATTAGTTACACCATTTTTTTTTCATTTTTGATTTTAAAACTAATTAAATTAGGTGATATAATGGGCGGTCTTATCACTAAGATCTCTTCCAGAAAACCTCAATTCTCATTCAACAAACCATAATTCATATATCCTACAACCATATTTCCGTCCTCCGTGCCTACAACGCTTTTCAAACTTGACGACAAGGTTCATAGATAAAAAATGACCATAAACAATGACTTGACCATATTCGTCCTTCTTTCTTTTCCTTATTCTCATCTTTATTCATTCTTCCTTATTTCAAATCACTTGCCATGATCTTAGCATAGTATTGACTTTTCAAATGATTATATAGAATTACCGAGGGGGCATGCAGTTGGCTACTAATGCAAATAACAATACATGACACCGCATTACTGAGGCCATGACAATGGTAATTGCAGGAAAACTACGGTAATTGCCGAGTACAAGATCTGCGCTACCTGCGTCTGCGCACTTGAAATGTTCGCGGTGCATCCGAGCGTCTTTCAAAGTCAAAGTTTATTGGAAATGTGCTTAAATTATTACTTTTTCACCTCAGAAAATTACAAAAGGACAGTACCCCTCAAATATGCTCGTTTTCACCATTTCTTAAGTGTTCATTATGGCTGGAAAGAAGCGTCGACGAACAAACTTCTCAGCAACATTGTCTATTAAAATTTTATTTTTTGATTACAATTATCTTACTAAACCCCCAAATTACTAAACATTTTTGTCCACCTTTGGGATGGGTCGTTTGAAATTTGTGGTTTGTAAAATTCTTAGGAACAAAATAGTCTACTCCGCTGCCTATAGACTTTACTTCGGACTTGCTAAGTAAATTATTTCGTAAATGGGTGCTTTAGGTGTAATCGTCAACTATTTTAGAGTCGAATTTAATTGCTGATTACTTGTCTAACATCATCATCTGCCTAGGCTTTTCCCAACTACATATTTTGGGGTCGGTTTTCACTCTAACCGGATGCAACTGAAAACCAGTGTTTTACATTGAGCTACTGCCTATCCGACCTCCACAAACCAGTTATCCGGGCAACCCGATACCCCTTTGTAAAACTCGTTGTCAGACTTTCTGGCTTTTGACTACCCGTGACGACTGCCAATTCTCTTTACTTGCCTAATAATGGTTGAGTATAGAGTTAGTACTTAATGAACATAAACCTTCGATTCTCTCATAATGAATATTCAAATATGTGTATGAAACTATTTTCTTTTGTTATGGATCTTCGTGCAATTCGTGTCGTCGTCGAATAATAATTCAAGATTCCAGGATCTCTAGGGTCTTTTGTGCTAGTCCATGCACCATCTGCCAAGTCTTTAAAAGATTTTTTTCAACTATATTCAGGTCATTTTCCAGTCTAACTGAATGCAGTTTATTACCAGTGTGCCACATGGAGCGACTGAAATCGGACTTCCTCAACCTGGTCAGACTTTCTGGCTTCTGACTACCAGAGAGACCGTAGTAATAGTATTTTCTAAACTGTTCTTTCATGGTGTCTTCAAATACAACCATAGTAGGATAAACAATGACAATAGATCGAATGGCAACATATCCCACGTTTTTGTTCCTTACATAAGACAGCTTTAGTAACCTGTTAAGTAACTAGTTATATAAGTTGCACTATTGTCGATGTGTAAGTACCAGGAATGTGATAGAACATGGTATTCTTACAAAGGAAGTGTTACCCCTCTGGTTACTGAGTTGTGGATACCAGAAAGCATATCGAACTAAAGTGCAGCTTGTAGCTTCAAGCTTGCCGATCCAAACATAAGTCATCATCCTGCCCTGTTCCCAATTTTATTTGGCGTTGGCGCAATATATTTTTGGTTTCCATTTCTCCTGTCACTCGTCATACTGACATTCACTCTCTTCTTACTCATGTCATCTTTCACGCAACATAGTTGTTAAATAGCAATACATAATTATGATAATTTTGGAGTACATATAATGAGCCGTTAAATTAGCTCGCCCATGGAAGCAGTGACGGAATTACTAAAACATTTTTTTATTCCTGCAGTCGAGAAGATTCAAGACCCTTTTAACCGTGTAGTCCGGTTCGGACCCCGATCGGGGTCTTGACATGAAGGTTACCGTAAGCTCAATTGAAACCCCGATCGGGGTCTGCTATTGAGTCATACACTGTCCTAATTATTTACGTTCATATTTATTTTCCTTACTATCAAACCTTATTTGTGTTTACTAATTAAAATACTTAAATAAATTTAAAATATTTTTACGTCAACAAACCTTTAATTATTGCATCCCAAAATATAAAATTACACATTCAAAATCCAATCGTAATTACCGCGAATTCTAAATCAATCCGCCATGTTTGTTTACATTAGTTGTTTTTTTTATTTATAGAAGAATAGACAAGAATAGACGAATGGACTATTACCAGATATCGATTGACCCGATTCCTTTAAAAATAATCGATTCAATTCCTTTGTAAATANCAATTAATAATTATTATGAGAAATAAACAAAAAAAAGTAATAGCATCTTTATATATGCTAAAAATTGCTCTGAAACCGGTGATTTATTTTTTGCAGGAATAAATATTTTTTCGGTTTTAGGATTTTTTTTTAAATAATATTTTTTAAGCGATTAAATATTTGAATTTGTGTTTTTACGGTATAGTACCCGAATGGCAAA
>NWSH02000081.1:4878316-4889936 GCA_002382865.2 Heliothis virescens | reverse complement strand
TACATGCGTCTGCGCACTTGAAATGTTCGCGGTGCATCCGAGCCTCTTTCAAAGTCAAAGTTTATTGAAATGTGCTTAAATTATTATTTTCAACCTCAGAAAAATTACAAAAGGACAGTACCCCTCAAATATGCTCGTTTCACCATTTCTTAAGTGTTCATTATGGCTGGAAAGAAGCGTCGACGAACAAACTTCTCAGCAACATTGTCTATTAAAAATTTTATTTTGATACAATTATCTTACTAACCCCAAATTACTAAACATTTTTGTCCACCTTTGGATGGGTCGTTTGAATTTGTGGTTTTGTAAAATTCTTAGAAACAAAATAGTCTACTCCGCTGCCTATAGACTTTACTCGGACTTGCTAAGTAAATTATTTCGTAATGGGTGCTTTTAGGTGTAATCGTCAACTATTTTAGAGTCGAATTTAATGCTGATTACTTGTCTAACATCATCATCTGCCTAGGCTTTTCCCAACTACATTATTTTGGGTCGGTTTTCACTCTAACCGATGCACTGAAACCAGTGTTTTACATTGAGCTACTGCCTATCCGACCTCCACAAACCAGTTTATCCGGGCAACCGATACCCCTTTGTAAAACTCGTTTTGTCAGACTTTCTGGCTTTTGACTACCCGTGACGACTGCCAATTCTCTTTACTTGCCTAATAATGGTTGAGTATAGAGTTAGTACTTAATGAACATAAACCTTCGATTCTCTCATAATGAATATTCAAATATGTGTATGAAACTATTTTCTTTGTTTTATGGATCTTCGTGCAATTCGTGTCGTCGTCGAATAATAATTCAAGATTCCAGGATCTCTAGGGTCTTTTGTGCTAGTCCATGCACCATCTGCCAAGTCTTTAAAAGATTTTTTCAACTATATTCAGGTCATTTTCCAGTCTAACTGAATGCAGTTTATTACCAGTGTGCCACATGGAGCGACTGAAATCGGACTTCTCAACCTGGTCAGAACTTTCTGGCTTCTGACTACCAGAGAGACCGTAGTAATAGTATTTTTCTAAACTGTTCTTTCATGGTGTCTTCAAATACAAACCATAGTAGGATAAACAATGACAATAGATCGAATGGCAACATTCCACGTTTTTTGTTCCTTACATAAGACAGCTTTAGTAACCTGTTAAGTAAACTAGTTATATAAGTTGCACTATTGTCGATGTTAAGTACAGGAATGTGATAGACTTGGTATTCTTACAAAGGAAGTGTTACCCCTCTGGTTACTGAGTTGTGGATACCAGAAAGCATATCGAACTAAAGTGCAGCTTGTAGCTCAAGCTTGCCGATCAAACATAAGTTCATCATCCTGCCCTGTTCCCAATTTTATTTGGCGTTGGCGCAATATATTTTGGTTTCCATTTCTCCGTCACTCGTCATACTGACATTCACTCTCTTCTTACTCATGTCATCTTTCACGCACATAGTTGTTAAATAGCAATACATAATTATGTAATTTGGAGTAATATAATGAGCCGTTAATTAGCTCGCCCATGGAAGCAGTGACGGAATTACTAAACATTTTTTTATTCCTGCAGTCGAGAAGATCAAGACCCTTTTAACCGTGTAGTCCCGGTCGGACCCCGATCGGGGTCTTGACATGAAGGTTACCGTAAGCTCTAATTGAAACCCATCGGGGTCTGCTATTGAGTCATACACTGTCCTAATTATTTACGTTCATATTTATTTCCTTACTATCAAACCTTATATTGTGGGTTACTAATTAAAATACTTAAATAAATTTAAAATTATTTTTACGTCAACAAACCTTTAATTATTGCATCCCAATATAAAATTACAACATTCAAAATCCAATCGTTAATTACCGCGAATTCTAAATCAATCCGCCATGTTGTTTACATTAGTTGTTTTTTTTATTTTATAAGAAAGACAGAATAGACGAACTGGACTATTACCAGAATGATTGACCCGATTCCTTTAAAATAATCGATTCAATTCCTTTGTAAATATATATTACTAAATAACACAATTAATAATTATTATGAGAAAATAAACAAAAAAAAGTAATAGCATCTTTATATATCTAAATTGCTCTGAATACCGGTGAATTATATTTTTGCAGGAAATAAATATTTTTTCGGTTTTAGGATTTTTTTTTAAAATAATTTTTTAAGCAGATTAAATATTTGAATTTGTGTTTTTTACGGTATAGTACCCGATGGGCAAAACGGAACCCGGCGGAACAGAGATTCGTCATATCTGTCTGTCCGTCCGTATGTCACACACAGCCACTTTATCCCGAAACTATTAAGACCACACATCAAAACTTAGTAGTGTAGATGTATTACATTAACCGCGTCACGATTTTCATACAAAATAATAAAATAATATTAGAAAGGGCTCGTGGCTAAGTCAAAGCCCCGGATCTTCGATCATAAGGTTGAGCAACGCTTGGCGCGGTCGGTCCGTGGATGGGTGACCATCTTGTCATAACGAGTTCTTCGTGTTTCGGAAAGCACGGATAAACTGGTGGGTCCCGGCTTCATTTGAACATCTTTACAGTCGTTACTGGTATCATAAACACAGAAAGTCTGTCAACCAGTCTTGACCCCTTGAGTAAGACTTCATAGGATGATTTCGAAACTAAAAAAAACGGCCAAGTGCGAGTGACTCGCGCACGAAGGTTCCGTACCATTATCTATGAAAAAAGTACAATAGGAATGGTCAAGTGTGAGTTAGTTAAGTTGCACATTATTTCTAATAGATGGCGCTACTAGTATACAATTTGCAATATAATAATATAAAATGAACAGCCTTAATATTTTTTTTTTTTTTAATTTAATATTTGTTGTTATAGCGGCAACGGAAAATACATCATTGTGAAAAATTCAGCATCTAGCTATCACGGTTAATGAAATACAGCCTGGAAACAGACAGACAGACACGAATCTTAGTAATAGGGTTCCGTTTTACCCTTTGGTACGGAACCCTAAAAATAAACTCCCCTTTTTAGGGTTCCGTAGCTGAATGGCAAAAACGGAACCCTTATAGATTCGTCATGTCTGTCTGTCTTCCGTCCGTCCAAATGTCACAGTCACTTTATTCCGAAACTATTAAGACTACACAATTCAAACTCGGTTGATAAATGTATTAAATTAACCGCTTACGATTCTTATGCAAAAATAAAAAATAATAATATTAGAGGGGGGCTCCCCATACATGAACTGAAACTAAACAATTTTTTTTCATCTAACCTATACTTGTGAGGTGTCTATAGATAGGTCTTTAAAAATGAGATTGAGGTTTCTAAAACCATTTTTTTCTCAAAGTCAATGATTCAGAGTAAGACACTTTCAAAGTGCTAAAATTGTGTCCCCCCCCTGTAATTTCTTAAACTACCGAAGTGAAAATCTAAAAAAAAATATATGTTATAGATCTTAATAAAAACTATCAACCAAAATTGTTTGAACGAAATACAGTCAGTAGTTTTTGAGTTATAGCACTTTTTCAGTAACCGCAAACTATAACTTTGTTATTCATATTATTGTATGAAAAGCAAAGTAATTTTTTATAGGTATGTTTATTTTTCATAGATAGTGGAACGGAACCCTTCGTGCGCGAGTCCGACTCGCACTTGCCGGTTTTTTTTTTTAAATCTGTTAAAAACCACTACTCACGGGGGGTTACAATTCTTCACAAAAATTTAGTTCTAGTTAAAAAAACCAGTCAAGTGCGAGTTGGACTCTCGCGCATAAAGATTTCCGTACCATTATCTATGGAAAAAAACAAAAGGAACCTACTACCTACAGCTAGCCAATTTCACAAACATTTTCGACAACAATAACTAACGTTGTTTTTCTTACAAACATGAATAACAAGTTATAATTTGGGGTTTTCAAAAAAGTGCTATATCCCTAAAATACTTATTATATATCATTTAAACCAGTTTCGTTGATCGTTTTATTGAGATTTTTAACTCATATTTATTCTAGATTTTATTTGGGTAGTTTGGGTAATTAACAGGGGGAGGATACATTTAAGTACCTTGAAAGTGACTGGTTTTGAAATGATTGACTTTGAACAAAAAATAGTTTCAGGAACCTCAATTTCATTTTTAAAGAACCTATCTATAGACACCCCACAAGTAATAGGTTTGATGAAAAAAAAAAAATCTGTTTCAGTTTCATCATATATATTTTTATTTCTGAACAAAAATCGTACAGCGGTAAATATAATAAATATAAAAATTTTATTTACCTACTAAGTTTCAATTGTGTCGTCATAAAAATTTCGGAATAATGTGGCTATGACGTACGGACAGAAGATAGCATGACGAATTTATAAGGGTTCCGTTTTTTGCCATGCTGCTAAGGAACCCTAAAAATATTGAAATCGAATCGATTCTTCAATTTTTTAACCGGATCAGTAGTTCATGAGATTAGCGCATTCAGCAAATAAACAAACTTACTCTTCAGCTTTACAATATAAAATGAAGATTAATAAAAAATATCCTTGAATTTGAATATCGAATAATGAAATTAATTGCTTAAAAAAATACAAAATAAATTAAATCGTTTATTTTCACTAAACAATTTAAAATATTTTTTAGCTGTTCGATTATTCATAAACATTTCACATCGATTTGTCAAATGCATTTAAAAAAAATCCTACTCTACTTTGTCTATAGATGTGATCACCTTGTAATCAGCGTTGCCAATCCGTGGGGAATTCCCCAAACTGTGGGAATTTCAAGTCGAGTGGGAATGTGTGGGGACTGTTCTCATGTGGGAAAATGCGGGGATTCTCACAATTACCCACACAGTCCCATAGAATTTGACAATCGGCAGTTTGAAGTTTAAGTATTTCATAATTTCATCTGTGCTGCGATCAGAACATACACCCGGGGTGCACTCCAACGCCCTCCAAGCCGTTTAGAACGTCGGATAAATGTCTCTGACAAGCAACCGATAGTTTCGCACCCGTTGCATGATTTAAGTCAGAGCAAGATGAAAAATACAACCAAACGACCGTACTCTGATGTTCTGAACGCAGCCCTGCGTATTTAGTACTCATTGCAACCACGAATTTCGTTTAGGGAATCACTGTTTGTCTCTTGCTCATTCCACAGATAGGTATGTACTATGTTCGTTCACAACAACTTGATTCGCGAAATAAAACGTAATAATAATCTCTTTGAGGCGACAGTAAAAGAAAATATTGAAAAAAAAATGGACAAATGGTTATTGAAGAAAGCTCCAGACAAGAAAACACAAAATATTACTAAATAAGATAATGCGTCTAAAATCATGTTATCTACAACTATATGGCTAAAAACTGCATCTAGTTCTATTATTATTGAAATTTTATTCAATCTGGCTTCTTTTCTGTAGATAATCTATGTGGGGAATTTGTGGGGAATTCGAAGTTTACTCTCCCCAAATTTGGGGAATTTCACTTCGATTTTTGGGGAATTTGGACTACTAGCATTGGCAGCCCTGCTTGTAATATTGTTAATTTTTTATTGTGTATTTTATGTGCGTTTTTTTTATTATGGAACATAAATAAATACACGAAATATAATGCAAGTGGATTGAAAATGTTATAAATATGACGTCCGTGTTATGTTCAAGATAATGTTCGACTATTTNATATTGCTAATTTTTTATTGTGTATTTTATGTGCGTTTTTTTTATTATGGAACATAAATAAATACACGAAATATAATGCAAGTGGATTGAAAATGTTATAAATATGACGTCCGTGTTATGTTCAAGATAATGTTCGACTATTTATTCGTAAGTTTTTACCAAATTAAAAATGCCTAACTTTTGGGTAGTCCTTAGATATACGTAGTTTTCCCTTATTTTGAAATTTAATGACCTCGTTTGACCTATTGCATATTGTTGTCAAATAAGTTTTCTCGAAAACTATTGCTAAAATATTCCTTATGAAGCATTATGCACTTAGAAATCATATGTTGAAAGTTGGTATAAATTCTTGAATTCCACATCGCGGTTCAAAATATCCCGCCGAATTTACGGTGTATGTCAATGTCAAAATCTGGTCGAGCAGAGAGGTTAAGATGGGAAAACATCACATCTTTGTAGATAGAGCGAAAGGACGAGTGAGTAAAACCAATATTCCTTCTGAAGTCGTCTATTATGTTGCAAAGCCGACAATTTCCAAAAAATAAACTTTACTGTTCCATTTTCAAAGCGTTCATAATTTTGAACTTTACGCGTGGTTGTGGCACATACCACCTCCCCCTGTTTAATTATTTTATTTTGATTTATTTATAGACCTTTTTTCGTTATTTACTCTTAAGTTAGGTTAGCTTCTTTTCTTTCCTTTCAACCATTATGCCTACCAATGATTACCTCTCGGACATCGACGAACATACTTCATCGTGTAGAACTACTTGTCTCCCGGAACAAGTGTAGTATGTAAAGCAGCCACTAATCAGACTGGCTGCGGTCACTGACTGCAACTGGTCGCTGGTGGAATGTCCAGCTCAATACACCTGTCTCTTTCACTCGTGACGTCAAGGGCCTTTCCAGGGAACTGTATGATTTTAAGATATGGTGCAGGGATGGGTACACTGGACCTATTTGATACGGGTCATTTATTGTTTTTATGTAATTATTAAGTTGTTTATTTTTGGGTAGAGTAGATACACATCTAAGTCTTTTCGAACCTTTCCAAAGCTCTGATTGAAAAGATTTTGAGATTTGACAACTTGATGCAATTCTGTTTTATATTGTAAAACATGTCGTGGTTTATAAGATACCTGAGAAGATACCCCGATTAATTCACGTTCCCGAATGACGTCAATGACACACTGGTTTGACAAGCACCCTGTTGTATCCAACCGTTTTATTGCAAGTTACCAACATAAGTTTGCAGTGCTTCGTGGCGCTAGTTTCTTTGCCAAACGGGTAGTTCAGTAGGTTTCAAATTAGTTCCTTGTTTCGCCGTTTATCAATTCAAGTTGGTCGGTAAGTCATTCGATTTCCAAAACCGTGGCCTCGTTAACTATTTTTATTAAGAATGCCTTTTAAAAATGGAAGGTTTTATAAAAAAAAAAGTGACCGGTTTTTGTTGTCCTGGTCCTTATAATGAAACCAGAAGGGCGGTAAGTATCTTTTTATAGTTGGTTTTGCGTTAAAAACGAACCCATTATTTGTGTTTTTTATTCCTTTTATACAAGAACATAAATTTAAGTATATTTAAAAATGTTAGGAAGCATTCATCACAATATCTATCTAACCCATGAATTAAGCGTTAATAAAATGCGTTCCGTTCCACGCGAACTATTCGAAAATCCAACGAATATCAAAACAAATTGATACAATTTCCATAATTATTACGAAACGCGGCAATTTGGCGGGCATCCTTTAATTTGATAATATTGCACAAAGCACATCCCCAATCAGTTATCCATTGTGCAACAGTTGTTAGACATGCACATTAAACATAGTTATTATTTGCTGCGTGCGGAGAAAAAACTTTCCAAAACCTTGGCTAAATTATTTAGCAGGAAATTAGGTGTCATAAGGTTATCTGGATCATTAAATTAATTGGTTGATGTTAAATAATATCATTATTAATAGACCAACGAGGCAGTTAGTTAATGTGATGATGAATGATACACCCATGCATCGGAGAGCACGTTAATGTCGGTCCTGCGCCTGATCACTCTTCCGTCGTGTTGGATTGCCGTCCCATCGGGTTATGAGAGTGAGGGAATAGGGAATATAATGCACTATAATATATGCACTATAATATGTCCTGCGCATATGGCTGATCTCCTATATCGTCGTCTTAAAGTGAAAACCTTGGAAATGCATTTTTTCCCTATTTTATTTTATCTCGTTTCTAGGAAGATGACTTCGCAAAGAACATCCTACATGTTCCTCCTGAAAAGTCATGTCTCTTACACTTACGAGGTTTTTACTCTAAGTCATCGATATGAGAACAGCAGCAGTCGGATAGGCTACAGGGTAACATGGAAGACCATCCATTGCCCAATCACAAAGTAAATATACGCATTTTGCGCCTGCGCATGCTGATGCGTATTTATTTTGAAACTCAACGTTATGGACATAGGAAATAAGATCTATTTCTTAGTAAGTAATAACGCAATATTTTTTTTATTTGCATGTCTGTTTGTTACTAATGAAAACATTTGAAAAGTTCTTTCACTGTTAGAAAGCTACATTATTCCCGTGTGACATAGGCTATACTATAACCAGGGAAGTGGGTGAAACCGAGGGAGAGAGGTAGTCCAATAAAAATACTAAAGTCGACCACCAACAACATACGAGTACGCAGTAATCTCTGTATAATGAACTAAGCATTTATATATCTTCTTATATATAAAAATCAATTGCTGTTCGTTAGTCCTGCTAAAACTCGAGAACTGCTGAACCGATTTGGCTAATTTTGGATTTGAATTAATTGTTGAAGTCCAGGGAAGGTTTAAACGTTGAGAAAATATGTAAAAATTTAAAAAAAAATGTGTTACGAAGTTCACCGGATCAGCTAGTATTATATAATTTTATTTACCAAGAAGTCATTAAAATAAGCATAAATGACCAACCCTCAGAGCCCCACGCGATATACATATAGACATATACATATATTTAACGTCATAAAACATACAGATCACGTACAGAGTTGAATCTTGACGAACAAACAGTCATACAAATATTTGTCCTGTTGAGGAAATAAGAACATGTTGGCCTTCAGAACACCGTGATTGTTTTAAGTTAAGGGGTTTTAACAGGACACTGGTGAATGCGGGCGATATCATCGTATCTACGTGTTTTATTCGAGGGTAATGGGATTGTTTTTGGACTGCCAAATAGGAATGACGACATGTCAAAAGGTGTGTTGAAGTTGGACCGATGCTATGATATTTCGCATACCGTCTGGTAGACACCTCGGACTTGGGTTGTTGAGAGACGACTCCCGGTGACCATAGGCGTGGGTCTGTGGGCGGTGAGTTTCGAGTGGCTCACCGTCCTTCCGTCTCCTAAGAAACGACAGGCCCGTGTCGGAGGCGCGCGAACTAAAACCCACTAGGGCCAGAGCATGTCGGGGCTGCGGGTTGTTCGCGCGAGTTACCGCGGCCCTGGCACACAAAGGGCTCCCGAAGGAAAACAGTGGGTTTTAGTTAGTAAAAGTCTGACACTCCCTCGCACTGTCACCCACAGCAGGAGGGGTAATCTGATGATTCCCCATCGACAAAAAAAATGCTATGAACTTGTATTTACATTTCTATTTGTATTTTTATATTTTTTTTTCTGTTGTTATTAATGTTGTGTAAATCAAATGTTTTTCTTTCCTTTTTTCTTCTTCAAACATACAGTGCACTCTTATTGCATTCCTTCATCCTTATTGCATTCCTGGTGAGGCGGCTCTGGCTTAATTTTTTAGGTAAGTAAATGATTTACCTCCATAGCCACGAGTAGTCATATTTGATGTATGAATTCTTTGTGGCATTTATTATGTACTAGCTTCCGCCAGCAGTTTCACCCGCTTTCCCGTGGGAACTTCTGCGCGCACCCGGATAAAAAATAGCCTAAAGCCTTCCTCGATAAATGGGCTATCTAACACAGAAAGATTTTTAAATCGGACCAGTAGTTTCTGAGATTAGCGCGTTCAAACAAACAAACTCTTCAGCTTTATAATATTAGTATAGATTCTAAAGTCTATAATTCTACTAGTTAAAACGAATCAAACTAAAGTTCCATAAATTTCCTACAAATCTATCACAGAAATGGTCATTCTTTTAACACATCAGTCCAACTTATTGGATGAGTAAGTACTTGTACCCTGTTATTAACCGATAGCGTTGGGAGAGGAGGTAACCAAATAGTCAAATGGAATCCCGATTGGAAAGTTGTCCTAAACCCGTTGTGACAATGGATGCACTCACTGTGTAGTGTCGACTGCATCTGGACTTTCCTTTGACTTTTCGAATCTATACTAATATTATAAAGCTGAAGAGTTTGTTTGTTTGTTTGAACGCGCTAATCTCAGGAACTACTGGTCCGATTTGAAAAATTCTTTCAGTGTTAGATAGCCCATTTATCGACTTTTACTTTTTATCCGGGTGCGGTGAGAAGTTCCCACGGGACGTGGGTGAAACCGCTGACAGAAACTAGTCTGTGATATAATAAATGTGGAAGTTAGTATGTATGTTTGTTTGATACTCCTTCACGCAAAAACTGCTTAACGGATTTTGATGAAACTTGGCAGTAACATAGCAGAGCCATAATACCTAAAGTGTGGAAAGTAGTTCCCCGAAAACTAGAAAGTAGTAGGGGAAGCGGGTGAAATCGATGGCAGAAGCTAGCTACTAGCTAGCAGTAGTTTTTTTTTTTTTCTTAAATTCCAGCCATTTATTACTTGTAAGTAAATTTTCGTCCTCCAACATAACTAGTGACGTGATATTATGTTTATTTTTTTGTACTTTTACATCCATATTGTATCATGAATGTACATTCCCTTCAAGCATTTCAAATATCAAGGCTGAAAACTTTAATTCCTCGTTGAAAATGATCTTTAATAACCTGTTACCATCTGTTCTGGAGGTGAACTAGTGAAAGACGGCTTATTAACGTTAATTTTTATCTTTAATGGCGGGCAATCGACGCCATATTGGAATCCGCCATTAACTTTAGGTTGTGTCATTTGTCAAGAGTGAAGATTGTCGGGTTTTTGTTGATTGTATTTTATTTAACTCATAAATTATTAAAGAAAGGTTATGTCATAATGTCAACCTGTTGATTACGTTAATTTAAAACCTGTAGGTAACCGTAAGATAAAAGATTCTTCCGACTGCTTGTTAACGATTTCGGAAGACCATAAATCGATGTGTCCATATCCTACATTTATCAACATCTGGCTAATAACATTCAGGGCCTGTTTCACAAGTTCCAGATAAAGGTCTAAATCGCTATCTCACAGATAATTCCTCAAAAATGTTTTAAATTTTTCTATGGCATTATCTCTCGGATAGCTATCTAGAACTTTATCTGGAACCTGTGAACGGGTCCTTAAACACAATTCTGGTTTCTTAAAATATTATTTAATTTCATTCATTTGTCCTTTCTAACACAAAGGAAAATATAAACTCCATTACAATTTTCTTCAGGCCACGCGTCTATGGAAATTGTGCTCAGTACATCTTTATGGCGCTATTCTATTGTAAGAGAGATACAATGTTTTTCTACCAATCAAGAAATTTCCCAGCATTGAAAACAGCGTTTTAAATGTGCAATTTACTGGATGTCACGTAACATTGACTATAGGAAGTAAAAAGAAAAATAAGATAGGAACTGAAAACTCTCAAAGAATAATATATGGAGATGGTGATTCTAAGTTTGAATAAATACGATAATCTCCATTCAACAGCAAGCATGATGTATGCCCAACCCAAGTAGCACAAAACTGCATTATAAGACGTCACAAGAGGTAACATCGGTAACTTTAGCACTTATGAAGAGTTATTAGACTACACTCGACCTGCAATAGTTGAAAAGTGAGCTTTCACCTGAATAAGGACGATATTATGTGTCACGGACACCACGCTGTAACGCTTGCAGCGTTAATGTAGGTAACAAGTTCAGTTTTTA
>NWSH02000081.1:4846266-4857261 GCA_002382865.2 Heliothis virescens | reverse complement strand
AACGTTCAAAGCGAGTAATTCCAACTGACATTAATACAAAAAGATTAAAAGGTAAGTAAATTATTCGTACAAAAACAAAGTCTCATATTTATAGTCTCAGTCTAAATAATTCAATTTCAAAATATCACGTAAAACGTTTAAAATTCAAAAGAATTCAAAATAAGTAGTATAAATATATATGAAGTTAATTAAAAATACGAGTTAAAATTACATTAAGTACTTTATAAATAAATCGGTAAGTCACTAAATAAGTACCTATTTTTAATATTGATGTAAATCTCAATAAAATGTCTTAAGTAACATGTCAAATGCAGTGTAAAAATGTAATTTGTGCATTACCGGAGAGTAGCCCCGATCAAATGCAATGTTTGGTAAATGTGTGGTAAGTATTTGTGCATTATCGGAGAGTAGCCCCGATCAAATGCAATGTTTGGTAAATGTGTGGTAAGTATTTGTGCATTATCGGAGAGTAGCCCCGATCAAATGCAATGTTTGGTAAATGTGTGGTAAGTATTTGTGCATTATCGGAGAGTAGCCCCGATCAAATGCAATGTTTGGTAAATGTGTGGTAAGTATTTGTGCATTATCGGAGAGTAGCCCCGATCAAATGCAATGTTTGGTAAATGTGTGGTAAGTATTTGTGCATTATCGGAGAGTAGCCCCGATCAAATGCAATGTTTGGTAAATGTGTGGTAAGTATTTGTGCATTATCGGAGAGTAGCCCCGATCAAATGCAATGTTTGGTAAATGTGNGAATGCAATGTAATAGTGTCGTATTTGCGCAGTATCGAAATTAATTCAAAATATTTTTATAGGCGTTATAATTACTTTGTATTTTAATGTTATTTTAACTCGCTTTACTTCCTTTTTTTTATATTTAATATTTAAAAGTCTGAGGGCGTACATACCTGGATTTTTAGATCCCGCTTCTGAAATATCATAAAAACTCCAATTCACAGTATCATAAAAACTCCAATTCACAGTAAATACTTTTATTCCACTTTCAACAAAATATCTTTAATCGACCAACTAGTATAGTTTCCACAAGACAACTTATCACTACGATGGTTATCGAACGACTGACCGAGCTCCTGACTCAATAAATCAAAACGCTGTTTCAACCCCACCACTCACAATCCTTTCACCGGAAGTTGTCACAAAAGTGACAGGGTCGAGCAGTGTTGCCAATTAAGAAAAATAAGACTACCTTTTATAAAATTATTACAAACAACTATCTCTAACAACCAATGGGTTTCATGCTACCCAGGTTGAGGGGTTGATGAGATCGAACAGCGACGTCCAGTTAAACTGAACCCAACATAGTTGGGAAAAGGCTATGCAGAAGACGATGGTGTTTCTGACGTTTAATGCTTACCGGTGGAAGACGGCAGCTGCTTGGAACGCGCGGTCGCCAGGAGCGCTGTCATTACCAGGAGTCGCCACATCATTCAGTCTGAAACAAAACGATATACAGGTTAACAATGATTGATGCTTGGTCCTGATAGTAAACAGTTACTGCGACCCTGGCACACTATGGGCTCCTGAAGGAACGTGGTGGTCAGTAAGAGTCTGACACTCCCTCACGCTGTCATGCTTTTGCTGCTTTTTTATACAAATATATGAGTATTTTTATTTATTTACATTTTATTCATTTACAACATTCTAATAAAAAATACTTAAACTAAAACTAAAAGGCGTCACAGAATTCCTCCCCATCGCCGTCGACCGGGAGCGTGCTCAAAAGGCTGGCAGCATTGTGACACTGGATAGCAATGCTTATTCTTTGTCCAAGGTAGCCAGCCTTTTGGTCACGCGAAGTGTCAACCAGCCGTTAAAATTAAAACATTAAAACACCAAATTCAATCTTAACGTTATTTTAACCATAACAACATCACATAGAGAACTAGTTAAGTTTAACAATAGTTATATAACAAGGTCGGTTCGGCCCTTGCGCATGGCACAACGTGGGTGAAAGGACCCAGCCTTGCTCGTTATAAGGCTTGGATTTGGTCAAGTTTCGACTTAAACAATATGATTGTATATCGTTTTGAACAGCTGTTAATATTTTATGATATAGCATGTATTAGTAAGGTATAGTTTTACCTACTGCATGCTGTAAAGTGCTCAGTAGTCTCTCTTCTGTTTGCGATAAACTCGAAAACGACTTTTCGGATTATCATACGGTTTTCACTGATACATCGAGTGCCGATACACAATACAACGATTGTGAGAAAGAGTTATCTGTGACGTGGTACACAGTGAGCTCCATAAGGAACAAGGGCCCCACCTTGTATTGATCAGTAATGAGATGAATTAATCAGTAAGAGCCTGACACTCCCTCACGCACCCATAGCGGGAGGAGTTATTTTATAATTCCCTAAGAAAAATGGGGCGGTTTAAATTCATATGGGTCGCTGTTTAATCAATGCTATAATATTGTAGAGGTTCAACTCACTCAAAGACCGACTGCCTCGTTGGTCTAGTGGTCGCATAGCCGACTGCTGTGCACAAGGTCTCGGGTTCGATTCCCGGGACGGGCCGAAATCGCTTTGTGGGTTTTAGAAACTTTCACAAAGCAGCCCGGAGTTGGAAGTTGGTGATTGATTCACCTTTGCATCAGAGAGCACGTTAATGTCGGTCCTGCGCCTGATCTCTCTCCGGTCATGTCGGATTGCCGTCCCATCGGGTTATGAGAGTGAGGGAATAGGGAGTGCACCTGTCTCTGCGCAAAAGTTTGTGCACTATAATATGTCCTGCGCAGCTGGCTGATCTCCTTATATGAGAACAGCCGCCGTGGCCGGCAATTGGCTAGAACGCTATTATTATTATTGTAGAGGTAAACTTTGTGGGGGGTAATCTCTGTATCTACTGCATCGATTACGAAAATCTTTACTTCGCACAAAAAACACGTTATAAGCAAAAATTACACTACCTAACTTCGGATCTTAGGACCAATTTTACGCCCAGCGAACCAACCCACACTGAAAATACAGCTATTAAGTATCATATACCCAAATCATTAAATTCTAAATTATTCTAGTAATATGCAAAAACGTCACGTTGCTAGTCAAGGACAATGAAACGGCAACAAAACGTGCGCGTACGCAGTGTGACTGCTAACTCAAGTAAATGGACGCATTAGGTGTAGGTGTAAACCAAATGATATTTTAACGCAGTTGCAGTTTCTGAGTAAGTACCTATATCTATACCTACTTAAAATAAATCTATAGAGAGATCAATTCCGTACATGAAATAGTATATTTCCACAATAATTATCAGGGGGTGATGATAAGAGATCGATACTGATGCCAAAAATGCAACCAGTAGAATTTTTGTCTGTCTGTCTGTCTGTCGTTATAGAAATATAACGGTTATACAAACAGACAGACAGAAGACAAAACTACTCGACGGCTTTTAATGTAACTTGGTTCCCGTGGGAATTACTGCCCGTACCCGGATAAAATATAGCCTATGTTTAAAATTCACTGGGTAGTTTTTGCGTGAAAGAGGTACAAAACATCGATGTTTACCAAATTTGGTGTTCATTACATTTATTCCTACAATAAATGGGATATTTAATATTCGACTACTTTAGCAGAAAGCCCGACATTCGACTAGGTATTTAAAAATTTACACACATTACAAGTTTGAAAAACTGTCTGAATTTTAGAGCATGTAATCTAATTTAAAACATACAGCTTAAAACAATATACAAATTCCATTTCTGTGCACAAACAAACAAACTTTACTTCTATACATATTTGAACAAAAATGTTACAGTTTTACATAACCCATTCACTGCACTTGTACAAATACAACATTGCATAAGTACTTACAAGTAAAAGTATTGTAAGTGTGGGACAAAATAAACGAAGTGTTGGCAATGAGCTACTTTCAAATTGTCACGTAATTACTACAATAGATAAAACCCAGAAGTAGTCATTTCAAAATTGGTGTTTTAAGGCTTTACATACTTTTAATTTATGCTAATTTAATATACTTTTAGGGTTCCGTACCCAAAGGGTAAAACGGGACCCTATTACTAAGACTTCGTTGTCTGTCTGTCTCCCTGTCTCCACGCTGTATCTCACTAACCGTGATAGCTAGAAAGCTGAAATTTTCACAAATGATGTATTTCCGTTGCCGCTATAACAATAAATACTAAAAATGAAAAAAGAAATAATGGGGATGGGGTACGGAACCCTTCATGCGCGAGTCCAACTCGCACTTGGCCGGTTTTTTCAGTAGTTTTGTCGTAAAGCAGACAGAGTTACTTTTGGATTAACAATATTGAATGATGACGAAATAAACATTTTTTTAATGTTTTATTTTTACTAAGAATAACTCAAAAATTACGAGCCAAATCTCAATAAAATAAGAAATAAAAAATGGCATTATTTTATTGACACAAAATCACTCATGAAATGTTTATTAATAAAAAATATATACAGTTGAAAGTTAAAAAAATATATATCTATACTTAAACTTTCCGAGGAAATTGAAATCCTCTTTTTTTCGATCCGGTTAAAATCCACCGATAATACTATCATCACAAAATTGTGTTACAATTTCTCATTAAAACAAATAGGAAATCATTATTATCTAGGCTTGTCAAACGAAAACGTTATCAGCACACGCTACATTTGGTTCAAATACTTAAGCTACAGCTGTTATATTAAGTAAGTACTTAGTTTAACTTAAACTAGGACACACTTGTGCGAACATGGATCAGTTATTGCAACACTTTTAGATCGTTTAGAATGTGTTCTGAGGAGTGTAAGTAGAACTATTTAAAAAACCGGCCAAGTGCGAGTTGGACTCGCACACGAAGGGTTCCGTACCATCTATGAAAAATGAACGTATCTGTTACCTACAACTAGCCAAAATACAATAATTTTTATAAACCGTAAATTATAACTTTGTTTTTCATACAAATATATGAAAAACAAAGTTATAATTTGCGGTTTCATACGTTTATTGTATGTAATTTTTTTTGTATTCGTTGTCATAGCGGCAAGTAAAATACATATCTACTTTGTGAAAGTTTCAGCTCTCTAGTTATCGCGGTTTATGAAATATAGCCTGGAGACAGACAAACAACGTAGTCTTAGTAATAGGGTCCCGTTTTACCCTTTTGGGTACGGAACCCTAAAAACCGGCCAAGTGCGAGTTGGATTCGCGCGCGAAAGGAAGTCTTAAATAGTCATTTTATTTTCATCACCGCATCATCTGTGAAGATTAAATATTAGTAATATGCACAATGTATTGATGCCTTCGAGTTTGAGCCCATCTAGATTTAAAAGTAGTTCCGCCATCTCTTGATCATCTCATCATCTGCCTAGCCTTTTCCCAACTACGTTGGGGTCGGCTTCCAGTCTAACCGGATGCAGCTTAGAACCAGTGTTTTACATGGAGCGACTGCCTATCTGACCTAAAAGCATCCCCAATCAATGCTTATTTATTAAATTAAAAAGGTATATTTATTACTCTTACTGTAATGACCAATGACCCCGGTAACTCAATTAATACTTATTAAAATCCGTCACTTAAAAAATCGCAGTCATCTGCTTATAAGAATAATTTAAGATTTTCGCAATATCAGTGAATACAAATTATAATCACAANGCCAAAGATGTCCGCCATGTCTTGATAAGTACGTTAAATTGTTGGGTCCCGAATAGTTTCCATTGACAGGCAAGGCGGTAATCCTTGGATATCTTCCAAACATTTAACAACCTATGAAGAAACAATAGATTCTTAAACATTTCCTTTATTGCTAGCCAATAGCTAAACCTGAGACAAATAGAAATGACCTAACAGGCTCATATACCTCTCTCTGTCTTACTACTGCAGTTTCACAATCGTGTGAAAGTGGCAGGAATACTGTTAAGTTTAAACACGTGGTAACTTTACTATATTTATCTTCGTGTCTGTCTATAGTTATGAATAAAATTGTTATGTTTGTTTGGTGTGTTAAAAGAAAATCTTTTTCGTCTGTTTGTAACAATTGGCTGTTTAATCTCGGTAATGACTGTGCAGTATTTGATGGGATATTTCAATGATCAGCTACAGTGCAGTCTGCAGTATCTATATCTCTGAAGCGAATAATTACTAATACATTTGTATGAATTGACAAAAAAACCCGGCCAAGTGCGAGTTGGACTCGCGCACGAAGGGTACCGTACCATTATCTATGAAAAATGAACGTACCTACCTACAACTAGCCAAAACACAAACATTTTTCGACCGCAAAAAGTAACTTTGTTTTTCATACAAATATATGAATAACAAAGTTATAATTTGCGGTTTCACACGTTTATCGTATGCAAAAAAATATTAAAATTTTTAGTATTTGTTGTTATATCGGCAACGGAAATACACCATTTGTGAAAATTTCAGCTTTCTAGCTATCACAGATTCTGAGATACAGCCTGGAGACAGACAGACAGACAACAAAGTCTTAGTAATAGGGTCCCGTTATACCCTATTGGGTACGGAACCCTAAAAACCGTGCAATTGACAGGAATCAGAACCTGGTAAAATAACCTCCACAAATCTAGATAAAACTATTGTATCTCTCGGTACGTATTGAAATACGTCATTCTAGCTTTAAGCGGAGAAAGCTTAAAGCTCTTATGCAAGCGTTGCATAGCTTCGGACAATCACTGCAGTCTAAGTCTAGATATAAATACATACTATTATTTGCACCCAGTACCGTCGCTGCGATTATTTTTGTTCTTATTATTATTCTTTACTAGCTTCTGCCAGCGGTTTCACCCGCGTCCCGTGGGAACTACTCGGCGCACCCGGGTAAAAAGTAGCCTATAGCCTTCCTCGATAAATGGGCTATCTAACACTGAAACAAGTTTTCAAATCAGACCAGTAGTTCTTGAGATTAGCACGTTCAAATAAACTCTTCAGCTTTATAATATTAGTATGGATTTGCACCCAGCACCGTCGTCGCCACGATAATTTTTTGTACTTATTATACTTTATTAGGTACTATTGTCAGAAGGGCACCAATTTTGAAAATTGTACTTCAGCATTTTTATTTAGAACATGGCAACCTGGCACACGTTGGTAAGACTAGTTGTCAGTCTTTCTGGCTTCTGACTACCCGTAATGACTGCCAAAGATGTTCAATTGACAGCCGGGACTCACCAGTTTATCGTGCCTTCCGAAACACGGAAGAACTCGTTCTGACAAGATGGTCACCCATCGACGGACCGATCGCGCCAAGCCTTGCTTAACCTTATGATCGATCGATAGCCACGAGCTCTTCTTTACATCCAAACCATTGCCAACTATTTGCAGTGTGCACTTTTAAACACCCGGCTATCGAACCCACACCAGTAATTAAAACCGATACTTACAGGAAATAGGAACTGTCGATCAAGTGAAATGAAACGTGATCAGAAATGTGATGCCTCCGTCACATCCGCCCCGTTATGTCCGTCTCCCATAGGACTTGGGTAATATTGACTTTCAATTTTATAGGTGTGAGCCAAGGTTTCATTTTATTTCCAGACTAGCCATTTTCCCGCGGTTTCACTCGCGTAGGAATTTCTGCCCGTACCCGGATAAAATAGCCTATGTCACCCGTGGATAATGTAGCTTTCGAATGGTGAAAGAATTTTTAAAATCGGTTCATTACTAACCCCTACACAGTCCACACCGCCAGAGACAGAATTAGATGGAAGAAGATCGTTCGATCGAAAAAGGGAGGTCACGACCCTCAGCACTGAGGAATACGACGCAAGGAGAAGGACTGACCCCTATAAACAAACAACAAATTTACAAACTATTTTACCTCTTTATAATATTAGTATAGATAGATATATGAAGCACTAGAGTAGAAACAGTTAAGACCCTTGCTTTTTCACTTAGATCCTGCAGCCTATCTTGTTGTTGTATGTAAAAAGGATCACTTAAATAGATTTGTTCTCTAACTGTGTTGGGGTCGGCTTCCAGTCTAACCGCTTGCAGCTGAGGGCAGTGTGCCACATGGTGCAACTGCCTTATGACCTCCTCAACTCAGTTACACGGGTAATCCAATACCCCTTGGTAAGACCGGTTATCAGCTTTTCTGGCTTTTGACTACCCGTAACGCCAAAGATGTTCATATGACAGGCAGGACCAACTAATTTAACGTGCCTTCCAAAACACGGAAGGAACTCGGAATAACCGCTCCAAAAGTTGCTTACCCCCATGATCAATCGACCCGTGTGGCTGATACTTAGCCACGAGCCCTTGTCATCTACTTACTGTCAAAAGGAATTACCTCACAAAACGTGCCTTATGAAGAAACGTGTTCATTTCACGCATATTCAATTTTAGAATGCTTTAGCGCCTTCTACAGATATTCCATTTAGAACGAAGTGACCTTAGAATAGTTCTAAACCTACATAGTGTGTTACCTCACCTTGCTGTTATCAGTAGCAGTTATGGCGAGATCCCACCAGTACGTAGTGTGACGCACTCAAATGTATCTTCTGGTGTACTCGCTCTAGCAAACAGTAACAAAATTTCGTGCGACAATTTCTAAAATTTCCGCGGAACAGCGACTTTTTTGCGGGACCACATTTTAGAAGTGGATAAGGAGATCAGCCAGCTGCGCAGGACATATTAAATTGTAGTGCACGCATCTTTGCTGTGACATAGGTGCACTCCCTATTCCCTCACTCTCATAGCCCGATGGAACGACAATCCGACACGACCGGAGAGAGATCAGGCGCAGGACCGACAATAACGTGCTCTCCGATGCACGGGGGTATCAATCACCAACTTCCAAACTCCGGGCTGCTTTGTAAAAGATTTTAAAACCCATAAAGCGATTTCGGCTCGACCCGGCAATCAGACCCAAGACCTCGTGCACTGCAGTGGCACTAAGCGACAAATAGATCGACGGGGCATATGACCTTAGAATAGTTCTAAACCTACATAGTTAGTTAGCTCACCTTGCTGTTATCAGTAGGTGTCGTTAGACTGGTACATGAAAAGGCCTACACCTCAATAGTCACTGATATTCTTGTGATTTATGTTGACTGATAAATGGGCGGTTTTACCAATAGCAGTTGTAAAACTATGTAAGTAAGTACTGGCTTCACCACCACCAATCACCACCACCACCACCAATCCACCCGTGTCCCAAGAGATCGACTTTTTACACATGAATAAGAAGTGGCCTATTTCCTTTCTTAGATTCCAGATTATTTGTGTAAATCAGTCCAGTAGTTTTGATATAAAAGTGCGACAAACGGACAGACGGAGTAATTTTCGCATTTAGGTATAGGACTGTTTTTTAGGACTTGGCCATTTTCAATTTGGGGCACCGTTCGCGGCTCAATATTTGAATCAAATAGCCATTTGATTGAACAACGTCATCAAATCACTCTGAATCAAATTCTAGTAAAGATTAAGGGAAGGACAACCGTTTTTGGTGTTGTCTCATGTAATTTTGACGTTCGAAAAGTGCTGTTTTCAGCCTACTTAGAATAAATTCTTTTAGTTTTTCTTTAACCAGTTGGCTACCACCCACCCAATGACTTTACGAACATATTATTCGAACTGCTGTACATTAATTTTATGATGACTGTTACCATCATTAGTGCAGGAACACCTCATGTCACGCTTGGTAGACCTTGAAGAGTTCCGGGTTCAATCCACACGTATAATTTTACTTGGCCAGCAAAAACATGGCATTGTGAATCTAAGAAGCGTGAAGACATCAATTTAAAACTACGATTTTAACTATTGTTCTATGTTTAGCATTAATGATTGTTCGTCTTGAATTTTTTTGCTGTTTTCCCATCGTGTGAATTAAGTTATGATGGTCTATTAGCATAGGTTGGACTGTGGATGGGTGACTATGACATGATGAGCTCTTTATCATCCTTTTCCCAACTATGTTGGGGTCGGCTTCCAGTCTAACTGGATGCAGCTGCGAACCAGAGTTTTACATGGAGCGACTGCCTGTCTGATCTCCACAACCCAGTTACCCGGGCAAACCGATACCCATTGGTAAGACTGACGGACTTTCTGGATTCTGACTACCGTAACAGTTGCCAAAGATGGACAAATGACAGCTGGTACCCAGCAGTCTATCACGCCGGCACAGCAAAAGTTGATTTTTTTTTATAGAGAGGATGACGAGCTCCTTATCCTCTCTATGAAAAACTTTTGCTGTGCCCGACAGGGTCCATAATCACTTCTGCCATCGGCTTTGTCTGTGTAAAACTTAAAATCCCGTTTTTTTCCCGTTCCAGTGGAAAATAAGGGAAATCTGAACCTCTGCAAATTTTCAACTTTATAGGTTCAAGGGTTTGGACCCTGCGTTGATGAGTCAGTGAATGATTATAGAATGCAATAAATAAAGTATTGCGTTCCTCCGTTTTAAGGAAGGTGCGCCAATTTATAGATCCCGGTTCATTAGAACAGCTTTGGCAGATGTAACGGGTAATCAGTGTTGTAATACTGGCTTGTCATGACGCCTTTAAGTATTTGAAATTTTATCTACATAGAACAACTGTTACTTGTCAATCTTATAAAAGAATAAAATAAAGATGTCACATTAATTACACAATATTTTATTTAGTTATTATAACTATTATACAACACGTTATCAGCACGAAGCTCTGTGTAATGTAATGCTTAGTTTGGTTTTTTAAAGGAAATATAAAAGTTCCAGGTACTTACATGTAAAGGCTAGCTTCAGAAGTGTAGGATGTGTAAATGAAAGATGATGTCCAGATTACACCACGTATATTATTCCTGAACAAAACCGATACAATATTAACTCTCGGTAACCGTTAGTGCTTGCCGCTCACATTCGAATCCCCTGTGTCGACGANCGTTATCAGCACGAAGCTCTGTGTAATGTAATGCTTAGTTTGGTTTTTTAAAGGAAATATAAAAGTTCCAGGTACTTACATGTAAAGGCTAGCTTCAGAAGTGTAGGATGTGTAAATGAAAGATGATGTCCAGATTACACCACGT